>CADCXT010006946.1:127500-247571 GCA_902806775.1 Microtus agrestis | reverse complement strand
GGAACACTGTTCTCTCTTTTAACCATGCTAGACACATCCAAACAGACGCTTCTCATTTCAGAGTAACACATGACGTTTCTCACAAAAAGCTTTCCAGGAAATTCACTGACTTTCAAATGATCGTGATTATCTTTCAAAGTAAAGCTTCCACAGAGAAAAGGAACACTGTTCTCACATTTAACCATGCTATGACATATCCATATAGAGCCTTCTCATTTCAGAGTAACACATGTGCGTTTTCTCACAAAAGCATTTCATGAAATTTACTGACTTTCAAATGATCGGGATTATCTTTCAAAGTAAAGCTTCTACAGAGAAAAGGAACAGTGTTTCTCACTTTCCCAGCATACTTTGACATATCCCAAACAGAAGCTTCTAATTTCAGAGTCACACATGTGCGTTTCTCACAAAAGCATTTCATGAAATTCATACATTTCAAAGAACGTGATTATCTTTCAAAGTAAAGCTTCTACAGAGAAAAGGAACACTGTTCTCACTTTTAACCATACTTTGACATATCTCAAACAGACGCTTCTCATTTCAGAGTAACACATGTGCGTTTCTCACAAAAGCATTTCATGAAATTCACTGACTTTCAAATGATCGTGATTATCTTTCAAAGTAAAGCTTCTACAGAGAAAAGGAACACTGTTCTCACTTTTAACCATACTTTGACATATCCCAAACAGACGCTTCTCATTTTCAGAGTAACACATGTGCGTTTCTCACAAAAGAATTTCATGAAATTCACTGACTTTCAAATGATCGTGATTATCTTTCAAAGTAAAGCTTCTACAGAGAAAAGGAACAGTGTTCTCACTTTTAACCATACCTTGACGATATCCCAAACAGACGCTTCTCATTTCAGAGTAACACATGTGCACTTTTTCACAAAAGAGCTTCATGAAATTCTTTGGCTTTCAAAGGATGGGATTATCTTTCAAAGTAAAGCTTCTACAAGAGAAAAGGAGCACTGTTCTCACTTCTTAACCATACTTTGACATATCCCAAACAGACGCTTCTCATTTCAGAGTAACACATGTGCGTTTCTCACAAAAGCATTTCATGAAATTCCTTATTTTCAAAGAGCGTGATTATCTTTCAAAGCAAAGTTTCTACAGAGTCAAGGAACACAGTTCTCAGTTTTGTCAAGTGTCTTTAACATTTCAAAAATCTTTTCATTTTGAGAGAAACACATGTGCGTTTCTCACCAAAGCATTTCATGAAATTCATACACTTTCAAAAGAACGTGATTATCTTTCAAAGTAAAACGTCTACAAAGAAAAGCAAGAGTGTTCTCACTTCTGACTACATTTGACATATCCTATACAACGGCTTCTTTTTGCAGAGAAAATCATGTGCATTTCTCACTAGAGCATTTCATGAAATTCTTATCCTTTCAAATGAAAGCGATTATCTTTCAAAGTAAAGCTTCTACAGAGACAAGGAACACTGTTCACGTTTTGAAGAAGTCTCTGACATATCCCAAAAAGCGGGCTTATCTATTCAGAGAAAGGGACATGTGCGTTTCTCACAAAAGCATTTCATGAAACTCATACACTTTTAAAAATGTGATTATCTTTCAAAGTAAAGTTTCTACAGGGACAAGGAACACAGTTCTCATTCTAACAATTCTGTGACATATCACAAAAAGCGTCCTTCTCATTTCAGAAGTAACACGGTGTTTCTAACAAAAGCGTTTCATAAAATTCCATCACTTTCAAATGATCGTGATTATCTTTCAAAGGAAAGCCTCCACAGAGAAAAAGGAACACTATTCTCACTTTTAACTATACTTTGACATATCCCAAACAGACGCTTGTCATTTCAGCGTAACACATGTGCGTTTCTCACAAAAGCATTTCATGCAATTCATACACTTTCAAAGAACATGATTATCTTTCAAAGTAAAGCTTCTACAGAGAAAAGGAACACTGTTCTCACTTTTAACCATACCCTTGACATATCCAAACAGACGCTTCTCATTTCAGAGTAACACCTTGTGCGTTTTTCACAAAAGCATTCATGAAATTCTTTGGCTTTCAAAGAACGTGATTATCTTTCAAAGTAAATCTTCTACAGAGAAAAGGAACACTGTTCTCACTTTTCAGCACACTTTGACATATCCCAAACAGAAGCTTCTCATTTCAGAGTAACACATGTGCGTTTGTCACAAAAGCATTTCCTGAAATTCATACATTTCAAAGAACGTGATTATCTTTCAAAGTAAAGCTTCTACAGATAAAAGGAGCACTGTTCTCACTTTTTAACCATACTTTGACATATCCCAAAGAGATGCTTCTCATTTCAGAGTAACATATGTGCGTTTCTCACAATAGCATTTCAAGAAATTCTTTGGCTTTCAAAGGAACGTGATTATCTTTCAAAGTAAAGCTTCTACAGAGAAAAGGAACACTCTTCTCACTTTTAATCATACCTTGACATATCCCAAACAGACGCTTCTCATTTCAGAGTAACACATGTGCATTTCTCACAAAAGCATTTCATGAAATTCTTTTGCTTTCAAAGAACGTGATTATCTTTCAAAGTAAAGTTTCTACAAAGAAAAGGAAAACTGTTCTCACTTTTAACCATACTTTGACATATCCCAAACAGGCGCTTCTCATTTCAGAGTAACACATGTGCGTTTCTCACAAAAGCATTTTATGAAATTCTTTTGCTTTCAAAGAACGTGATTATCTTTCAAAGTAAAGATTCTACAGAGAAAAGGAACACTGTTCTCTCTTTTAACCATACTTTGACATATCCCAAACAGACGCTTCTCATTTCAGAGTAACACATGTGCGTTTCTCACAAAAGCTTTCCAGGAAATTCACTGACTTTCAAATGATCGTGATTATCTTTCAAAGTAAAGCTTCCACAGAGAAAAGGAACACTGTTCTCACTTTTAACCATACTGTGACATATCCCATACAGACGCTTCTCATTTCAGAGTAACACATGTGCGTTTCTCACAAAAGCATTTCATGAAATTTACTGACTTTCAAATGATCGTGATTATCTTTCAAAGTAAAGCTTCTACAGAGAAAAGGAACAGTGTTCTCACTTTTCACCATACTTTGACATATCCCAAACAGAAGCTTCTAATTTCAGAGTCACACATGTGCGTTTCTCACAAAAGCATTTCATGAAATTCATACATTTCAAAGAACGTGATTATCTTTCAAAGTAAAGCTTCTACAGAGAAAAGGAACACTGTTCTCACTTTTAACCATACTTTGACATATCCCAAACAGACGCTTCTCATTTCAGAGTAACACATGTGCGTTTCTCACAAAAGCATTTCATGAAATTCTTATATTCCAAAGAGCGTAATTATCTTTCAAAGCAAAGTTTCTACAGAGTCAAGGAACACAGTTCTCAGTTTTGTCAAGTCTTTAACATTTCAAAAAATCTTTTCATTTCAGAGAAACACATGTGCGTTTCTCACCAAAGCATTTCATGAAATTCATACACTTTCAAAAGAACGTGATTATCTTTCAAAGTAAAACGTCTACAAAGAAAAGCAAGAGTGTTCTCACTTCTGACTACATTTGACATATCCTATACAACGGCTTCTTTTTGCAGAGAAAATCATGTGCATTTCTCACTAGAGCATTTCATGAAATTCTTATCCTTTCAAATGAAAGCGATTATCTTTCAAAGTAAAGCTTCTACAGAGACAAGGAACACTGTTCTTACTTTTGTCAAGTCTCTGACATATCCCAAAAAACGGCTTATCTATTCAGAGAAAGACATGTGCGTTTCTCACAAAAGCATTTCATGAAACTCATACACTTTTAAAAAATGTGATTATCTTTCAAAGTAAAGTTTCTACAGGGACAAGGAACACAGTTCTCATTCTAACAATTCTGTGACATATCACAAAAAACGTCTTCTCATTTCAAGTAACACGTGTGTTTCTAACAAAAGCGTTTCATGAAATTCCATCACTTTCAAATGATCGTGATTATCTTTCAAAGGAAAGCTTCCACAGAGAAAAGGAACACTATTCTCACTTTTAACTATACTTTGACATATCCCAAACAGACGCTTCTCATTTCAGAGTAACACATGTGCGTTTCTCACAAAAGCATTTCATGAAATTCATACACTTTCAAAGAACATGATTATCTTTCAAAGTAAAGCTTCTACAGAGAAAAGGAACACTGTTCTCACTTTTAACCATACCTTGACATATCCAAAACAGACGCTTCTCATTTCAGAGTAACACATGTGCGTTTTTCACAAAAGCATTTCATGAAATTCTTTTGCTTTCAAAGAACGTGATTATCTTTCAAAGTAAATCTTCTACAGAGAAAAGGAACACTGTTCTCACTTTTCACCATACTTTGACATATCCCAAACAGAAGCTTCTCATTTCAGAGTAACACATGTGCGTTTGTCACAAAAGCATTTCCTGAAATTCATACATTTCAAAGAACGTGATTATCTTTCAAAGTAAAGCTTCTACAGAGAAAAGGAGCACTGTTCTCACTTTTAACCATACTTTGACATATCCCAAACAGACGCTTCTCATTTCAGAGTAACACATGTGCGTTTCTCACAAAAGCATTTCATGAAATTCTTTGGCTTTCAAAGAACGTGATTATCTTTCAAAGTAAAGCTTCTACAGAGAAAAGGAACACTCTTCTCACTTTTAATCATACCTTGACATATCCCAAACAGACGCTTCTCATTTCAGAGTAACACATGTGCATTTCTCACAAAAGCATTTCATGAAATTCTTTTGCTTTCAAAGAACGTGATTATCTTTCAAAGTAAAGTTTCTACAAAGAAAAGGAAAACTGTTCTCACTTTTAACCATACTTTGACATATCCCAAACAGACGCTTCTCATTTCAGAGTAACACATGTGCGTTTCTCACAAAAGCATTTTATGAAATTCTTTTGCTTTCAAAGAACGTGATTATCTTTCAAAGTAAAGATTCTACAGAGAAAAGGAACACTGTTCTCTCTTTTAACCATACTTTGACATATCCCAAACAGACGCTTCTCATTTCAGAGTAACACATGTGCGTTTCTCACAAAAGCTTTCCAGGAAATTCACTGACTTTCAAATGATCGTGATTATCTTTCAAAGTAAAGCTTCTACAGAGAAAAGGAACAGTGTTCTCACTTTTAACCATACTTTGACATATCCCAAACAGAAGCTTCTAATTTCAGAGTCACACATGTGCGTTTCTCCCAAAAGCATTTCCTGAAATTCATACATTTCAAAGAACGTGATTATCTTTCAAAGTAAAGCTTCTACAGAGAAAAGGAACACTGTTCTCACTTTTCAGCATACTTTGACATATCCCAAACAGAAGCTTCTCATTTCAGAGTCACACATGTGCGTTTCTCACAAAAGCATTTCATGAAATTCACTGACTTTCAAATGATCGTGATTATCTTTCAACGTAAAGCTTCTACAGAGAAAAGGAACACTGTTCTCACTTTTCAACATACTTTGACATATCCCAAACAGAAGCTTCTCATTTCAGAGTAACACATGTGCGTTTCTCACAAAAGCATTTCCTGAAATTCATACATTTCAAAGAACGTGATTATCTTTCAAAGTAAAGCTTCTACAGAGAAAAGGAACACTGTTCTCACTTTTAACCATACTTTGACATATCCCAAACAGACGCTTCTCATTTCAGAGTAACACATGTGCGTTTCTCACAAAAGCATTTCATGAAATTCTTTTGCTTTCAAAGAACGTGATTATCTTTCAAAATAAAGTTTCTACAAAGAAAAGGAACACTGTTCTCACTTTTAACCATACTTTGACATATCCCAAACAGACGCTTCTCATTTCAGAGTAACACATGTGCGTTTCTCACAAAAGCATTTAACGAAATTCACTGACTTTCAAATGATCGTGATTATCTTTCAAAGTAAAGCTT
Organism: Microtus agrestis; assembly: GCA_902806775.1. NCBI lineage: Eukaryota > Metazoa > Chordata > Mammalia > Rodentia > Cricetidae > Microtus > Microtus agrestis. The sequence goes on along the minus strand of CADCXT010006946.1, from coordinate 241,660 downwards.
CTACAGAGAAAAGGAACACTGTTCTCACTTTTAACCATACTTTGACATATTCAAAACAGACGCTTCTCATTTCAGAGTAACACATGTGCGTTTCTCACAAAAGCATTTCATGAAATTCTTTTGCTTTCAAAGAACGTGATTATCTTTCAACGTAAAGCTTCTACAGAGAAAAGGAACACTGTTCTCACGTTTAACCACACTGTGACATATCCCAAACAGACGCTTCTCATTTCAGAGTAACACATGTGCGATTCTCACAAAAGCATTTCATGAAATTCACTGACTTTCAAATGATCGTGATTATCTTTCAAAGTAAAGCTTCTCCAGCGAAAAGGAACACTGTTCTCACTTTTAACCATACTTTGACATATCCGAAACAGACGCTTCTCATTTCAGAGTAACACATGTGCGTTTCTCACAAAAGCATTTCATGAAATTCTTTGGCTTTCAAAGAACGTGATTATCTTTCAAATTAAACTTCTACAGAGAAAAGGAACCCTGTTCTCACTTTTAACCACACTGTGACATATCCCAAACAGAAGCTTGTCATTTCAGCGTAACACATGTGCATTTCTCACAAAAGCATTTCATGAAATTCTCTGACTTTCAAATGATCGTGATTATCTTTCAAAGTAAAGCTTCTCCAGCGAAAAGAACACTGTTCTCACTTTTAACCATGCTTTGACATATCCCAAACAGACGCTTCTCAATTCAGAGTAACACATGTGCGTTTCTCACAAAAGCATTTCATGAAATTCTTTGGCTTTCAAAGAACGTGATTATCTTTCAAAGTAAAGCTTCTACAGAGAAAAGGAACACTGTTCTCACTTTTAACCATACTTTGACATATCCCAAACAGACGCTTCTCATTTCAGAGTAACACATGTGCGTTTCTCACAAAAGCATTTCATGAAATTCTTTTGCTTTCAAAGAACGTGATTATCTTTCAAAATAAAGTTTTTACAAAGAAAAGGAACACTGTTCTCACTTTTAACCATACTTTGACATATCCCAAACAGACGCTTCTCATTTCAGAGTAACACATGTGCGTTTCTCACAAAAGCATTTAATGAAATTCACTGACTTTCAAATGATCGTGATTATCTTTCAAAGTAAAGCTTCTCCAGCGAAAAGGAACACTGTTCTCACTTTTAACCATACTTTGACATATCCCAAACAGACGCTTCTCAATTCAGAGTAACACATGTGCGTTTCTCACAAAAGCATTTTATGAAATTCTTTTGCTTTCAAAGAACGTGATTATCTTTCAAAGTAAAGCTTCTACAGAGAAAAGGAACACTGTTCTCACTTTTAACCATACTGTGACATATCCCAAACAGACGCTTCTCATTTCAGAGTAACACATGTGTGTTTCTCACAAAAGTATTTCATGAAATTCATACATTTCAAAGAACGTGATTATCGTTCAAACTAAAGCTTCTACAGAGAAAAGGAACACTGTTCTCACTTTTATCCATACTTTGACATATCCCAAACAGACGCTTCTCATTTCAGAGTAACACATGTGCGTTTCTCACAAAAGCATTTCATGAAATTCTTTTGCTTTCAAAGAACGTGATTATCTTTCAAATTAAACTTCTACAGAGAAAAGGAACCCTGTTCTCACTTTTAACCACACTGTGACATATCCCAAACAGAAGCTTGTCATTTCAGCGTAACACATGTGCATTTCTCACAAAAGCATTTCATGAAATTCTCTGACTTTCAAATGATCGTGATTATCTTTCAAAGTAAAGCTTCTCCAGCGAAAAGGAACACTGTTCTCACTTTTAACCATGCTTTGACATATCCCAAACAGACGCTTCTCAATTCAGAGTAACACATGTGCGTTTCTACAAAAGCATTTTATGAAATTCTTTTGCTTTCAAAGAACATGATTATCTTTCAAAGTAAAGCTTCTACAGAGAAAAGGAACACTGTTCTCACTTTTAACCAAACTGTGACATATCCCAAACAGACGCTTCTCATTTCAGAGTAACACATGTGTGTTTCTCACAAAAGTATTTCATGAAATTCATACATTTCAAAGAACGTGATTATCGTTCAAACTAAAGCTTCTACAGAGAAAAGGAACACTGTTCTCACTTTTATCCATACTTTGACATATACCAAACAGACGCTTCTCATTTCAGAGTAACACATGTGCGTTTCTCACAAAAGCATTTCATGAAATTCTTTTGCTTTCAAAGAACGTGATTATCTTTCAAATTAAACTTCTACAGAGAAAAGGAACCCTGTTCTCACTTTTAACCACACTGTGACATATCCCAAACAGAAGCTTGTCATTTCAGCGTAACACATATGCGTTTCTCACAAAAGCATTTCATGAAATTCTCTGACTTTCAAATGATCGTGATTATCTTTCAAAGTAAAGCTTCTACAGAGAAAAGGAACACTGTTCTCACTTTTAACCATACTTTGACATATCCCAAACAGACGCTTCTCATTTCAGAGTAACACATGTGTGTTTCTCACAAAAGCATTTCATGAAATACCTTTGCTTTCAAAGAACGTGATTATCTTTCAAATTAAACTTCTACAGAGAAAAGGAACACTGTTCTCACTTTTAACCACACTGTGACATATCCCAAACAGACGCTTCTCATTTCAGCGTAACACTTGTGTGTTTCTCACAACAGCATTTCATGAAATTCACTGACTTTCAAATGATCGTGTTTATCTTTCAATGTAAAGCTTCTCCAGCGAAAAGGAACACTGTTCTCACTTTAAACCATAATTTGACATATCCCAAACAGACGCTTCTCATTTCAGAGTAACACATGTGCGTTTCTTACAAAAATATTTCATGAAATTCTTTTGCTTTCAAAGAACGTGATTATCTTTCAAAGTAAAGCTTCTACAGAGAATACGAACACTGTTCTCACTTTTAACCACACTTTGACATATCCCAAACCGACGCTTCTCATTTCAGAGTAACACATGTGCGTTTCTCACAAAAGCATTTCATGAAATTCATATATTCCAAAGAGCGTGATTATTTTTCAAAGCAACGTTTCTACAGAGACAAGGAACACAGTTCTCAGTTTTGTCAAGTCTTTGACATTTCAAAAACATCTTTTCATTTCAGAGAAACACATGTGTGTTTCTCACCAAAGCATTTCATGAAATTCATACACTTTCAAAAGAACGTGATTATCTTTCAAAGTAAAGCGTCTACAAAGAAAAGCAAGAGTGTTCTCACTTCTGACTAAATTTGACATATCCTATACAACGGCTTCTTTTTGCAGAGAAAAACATGTGCATTTCTCACTAGAGCATTTCATGAAATTCTTATCCTTTCAAATGAAAGCGATTATCTTTCAAAGTAAAGCTTCTACAGAGACAAGGAACACTGTTCTTACTTTTTTTAAGTGTCTGACATAACCCAAAAAACGGCTTATCTATTCAGAAAAAAAAAAGTATGTTTTCTCTCAAAAGCATTTTTCATGAAACTCATACTTTTAAAAGATGTGATTATCTTTCAAAGTAAAGCTTCTACAGAGACAAGGAACACTGTTCTCACTTCTAACCATACTTTGACATATCCCAAAAACGGCTTCTCATTTCAGAGTAACACATGTGCGTTTCTCACAAAAGCATTTCATGAAATTCACTCACTTTCAAATGATCGTGATTATCTTTCAAAGTAAAGCTTCTACAGAGAAAAGGAACACTGTTCTCACTTTTAACCATACTTTGACATATCCCAAACAGACGCTTCTCATTTCAGAGTAACACATGTGCGTTTCTCACAAAAGCATTTCATGAAATTCACTGACTTTCAAATGATCGTGATTATCTTTCAAAGTAAAGCTTCTACAGAGAAAAGGAACACTGTTCTCACTTTTAACCATACTTTGACATATCCCAAACAGACGCTTCTCATTTCAGAGTAACACATGTGCGTTTCTCACAAAAGCATTTCATGAAATTCACTGACTTTCAAATGATCGTGATTATCTTTCAAAGTAAAGCTTCTACAGAGAAAAGGAACACTGTTCTCACTTTTAACCATACTTTGACATATCCCAAACAGACGCTTCTCATTTCAGAGTAACACATGTGCGTTTCTCACAAAAGCATTTCATGAAATTCACTGACTTTCAAATGATCGTGATTATCTTTCAAAGTAAAGCTTCTACAGAGAAAAGGAACACTGTTCTCACTTTTAACCATACTTTGACATATCCCAAACAGACGCTTCTCATTTCAGAGTAACACATGTGCGTTTCTCACAAAAGCATTTCATGAAATTCACTGACTTTCAAAGAACGTGATTATCTTTCAAAGTAAAGCTTCTACAGAGAAAAGGAACACTGTTCTCACTTTTAACCATACTTTGACATATCCCAAACAGACGCTTCTCATTTCAGAGTAACACATGTGCGTTTCTCACAAAAGCATTTCATGAAATTCACTGACTTTCAAATGATCGTGATTATCTTTCAAAGTAAAGCTTCTACAGAGAAAAGGAACACTGTTCTCACTTTTAACCATACTTTGACATATCCCAAACAGACGCTTCTCATTTCAGAGTAACACATGTGCGTTTCTCACAAAAGCATTTCATGAAATTCACTGACTTTCAAATGATCGTGATTATCTTTCAAAGTAAAGCTTCTACAGAGAAAAGGAACACTGTTCTCACTTTTAACCATACTTTGACATATCCCAAACAGACGCTTCTCATTTCAGAGTAACACATGTGCGTTTCTCACAAAAGCATTTCATGAAATTCACTGACTTTCAAATGATCGTGATTATCTTTCAAAGTAAAGCTTCTACAGAGAAAAGGAACACTGTTCTCACTTTTAACCATACTTTGACATATCCCAAACAGACGCTTCTCATTTCAGAGTAACACATGTGCGTTTCTCACAAAAGCATTTCATGAAATTCACTGACTTTCAAATGATCGTGATTATCTTTCAAAGTAAAGCTTCTACAGAGAAAAGGAACACTGTTCTCACTTTTAACCATACTTTGACATATCCCAAACAGACGCTTCTCATTTCAGAGTAACACATGTGCGTTTCTCACAAAAGCATTTCATGAAATTCACTGACTTTCAAATGATCGTGATTATCTTTCAAAGTAAAGCTTCTACAGAGAAAAGGAACACTGTTCTCACTTTTAACCATACTTTGACATATCCCAAACAGACGCTTCTCATTTCAGAGTAACACATGTGCGTTTCTCACAAAAGCATTTCATGAAATTCACTGACTTTCAAAAGATCGTGATTATCTTTCAAAGTAAAGCTTCTACAGAGAAAAGGAACACTGTTCTCACTTTTAACCATACTTTGACATATCCCAAACAGACGCTTCTCATTTCAGAGTAACACATGTGCGTTTCTCACAAAAGCATTTCATGAAATTCACTGACTTTCAAATGATCGTGATTATCTTTCAAAGTAAAGCTTCTACAGAGAAAAGGAACACTGTTCTCACTTTTAACCATACTTTGACATATCCCAAACAGACGCTTCTCATTTCAGAGTAACACATGTGCGTTTCTCACAAAAGCATTTCATGAAATTCACTGACTTTCAAATGATCGTGATTATCTTTCAAAGTAAAGCTTCTACAGAGAAAAGGAACACTGTTCTCACTTTTAACCATACTTTGACATATCCCAAACAGACGCTTCTCATTTCAGAGTAACACATGTGCGTTTCTCACAAAAGCATTTCATGAAATTCACTGACTTTCAAATGATCGTGATTATCTTTCAAAGTAAAGCTTCTACAGAGAAAAGGAACACTGTTCTCACTTTTAACCATACTTTGACATATCCCAAACAGACGCTTCTCATTTCAGAGTAACACATGTGCGTTTCTCACAAAAGCATTTCATGAAATTCACTGACTTTCAAATGATCGTGATTATCTTTCAAAGTAAAGCTTCTACAGAGAAAAGGAACACTGTTCTCACTTTTAACCATACTTTGACATATCCCAAACAGACGCTTCTCATTTCAGAGTAACACATGTGCGTTTCTCACAAAAGCATTTCATGAAATTCACTGACTTTCAAATGATCGTGATTATCTTTCAAAGTAAAGCTTCTACAGAGAAAAGGAACACTGTTCTCACTTTTAACCATACTTTGACATATCCCAAACAGACGCTTCTCATTTCAGAGTAACACATGTGCGTTTCTCACAAAAGCATTTCATGAAATTCACTGACTTTCAAATGATCGTGATTATCTTTCAAAGTAAAGCTTCTACAGAGAAAAGGAACACTGTTCTCACTTTTAACCATACTTTGACATATCCCAAACAGACGCTTCTCATTTCAGAGTAACACATGTGCGTTTCTCACAAAAGCATTTCATGAAATTCACTGACTTTCAAATGATCGTGATTATCTTTCAAAGTAAAGCTTCTACAGAGAAAAGGAACACTGTTCTCACTTTTAACCATACTTTGACATATCCCAAACAGACGCTTCTCATTTCAGAGTAACACATGTGCGTTTCTCACAAAAGCATTTCATGAAATTCACTGACTTTCAAATGATCGTGATTATCTTTCAAAGTAAAGCTTCTACAGAGAAAAGGAACACTGTTCTCACTTTTAACCATACTTTGACATATCCCAAACAGACGCTTCTCATTTCAGAGTAACACATGTGCGTTTCTCACAAAAGCATTTCATGAAATTCACTGACTTTCAAATGATCGTGATTATCTTTCAAAGTAAAGCTTCTACAGAGAAAAGGAACACTGTTCTCACTTTTAACCATACTTTGACATATCCCAAACAGACGCTTCTCATTTCAGAGTAACACATGTGCGTTTCTCACAAAAGCATTTCATGAAATTCACTGACTTTCAAATGATCGTGATTATCTTTCAAAGTAAAGCTTCTACAGAGAAAAGGAACACTGTTCTCACTTTTAACCATACTTTGACATATCCCAAACAGACGCTTCTCATTTCAGAGTAACACATGTGCGTTTCTCACAAAAGCATTTCATGAAATTCACTGACTTTCAAATGATCGTGATTATCTTTCAAAGTAAAGCTTCTACAGAGAAAAGGAACACTGTTCTCACTTTTAACCATACTTTGACATATCCCAAACAGACGCTTCTCATTTCAGAGTAACACATGTGCGTTTCTCACAAAAGCATTTCATGAAATTCACTGACTTTCAAATGATCGTGATTATCTTTCAAAGTAAAGCTTCTACAGAGAAAAGGAACACTGTTCTCACTTTTAACCATACTTTGACATATCCCAAACAGACGCTTCTCATTTCAGAGTAACACATGTGCGTTTCTCACAAAAGCATTTCATGAAATTCACTGACTTTCAAATGATCGTGATTATCTTTCAAAGTAAAGCTTCTACAGAGAAAAGGAACACTGTTCTCACTTTTAACCATACTTTGACATATCCCAAACAGACGCTTCTCATTTCAGAGTAACACATGTGCGTTTCTCACAAAAGCATTTCATGAAATTCACTGACTTTCAAATGATCGTGATTATCTTTCAAAGTAAAGCTTCTACAGAGAAAAGGAACACTGTTCTCACTTTTAACCATACTTTGACATATCCCAAACAGACGCTTCTCATTTCAGAGTAACACATGTGCGTTTCTCACAAAAGCATTTCATGAAATTCACTGACTTTCAAATGATCGTGATTATCTTTCAAAGTAAAGCTTCTACAGAGAAAAGGAACACTGTTCTCACTTTTAACCATACTTTGACATATCCCAAACAGACGCTTCTCATTTCAGAGTAACACATGTGCGTTTCTCACAAAAGCATTTCATGAAATTCACTGACTTTCAAATGATCGTGATTATCTTTCAAAGTAAAGCTTCTACAGAGAAAAGGAACACTGTTCTCACTTTTAACCATACTTTGACATATCCCAAACAGACGCTTCTCATTTCAGAGTAACACATGTGCGTTTCTCACAAAAGCATTTCATGAAATTCACTGACTTTCAAATGATCGTGATTATCTTTCAAAGTAAAGCTTCTACAGAGAAAAGGAACACTGTTCTCACTTTTAACCATACTTTGACATATCCCAAACAGACGCTTCTCATTTCAGAGTAACACATGTGCGTTTCTCACAAAAGCATTTCATGAAATTCACTGACTTTCAAATGATCGTGATTATCTTTCAAAGTAAAGCTTCTACAGAGAAAAGGAACACTGTTCTCACTTTTAACCATACTTTGACATATCCCAAACAGACGCTTCTCATTTCAGAGTAACACATGTGCGTTTCTCACAAAAGCATTTCATGAAATTCACTGACTTTCAAATGATCGTGATTATCTTTCAAAGTAAAGCTTCTACAGAGAAAAGGAACACTGTTCTCACTTTTAACCATACTTTGACATATCCCAAACAGACGCTTCTCATTTCAGAGTAACACATGTGCGTTTCTCACAAAAGCATTTCATGAAATTCACTGACTTTCAAATGATCGTGATTATCTTTCAAAGTAAAGCTTCTACAGAGAAAAGGAACACTGTTCTCACTTTTAACCATACTTTGACATATCCCAAACAGACGCTTCTCATTTCAGAGTAACACATGTGCGTTTTCTCACAAAAGCATTTCATGAAATTCACTGACTTTCAAATGATCGTGATTATCTTTCAAAGTAAAGCTTCTACAGAGAAAAGGAACACTGTTCTCACTTTTAACCATACTTTGACATATCCCAAACAGACGCTTCTCATTTCAGAGTAACACATGTGCGTTTCTCACAAAAGCATTTCATGAAATTCACTGACTTTCAAATGATCGTGATTATCTTTCAAAGTAAAGCTTCTACAGAGAAAAGGAACACTGTTCTCACTTTTAACCATACTTTGACATATCCCAAACAGACGCTTCTCATTTCAGAGTAACACATGTGCGTTTCTCACAAAAGCATTTCATGAAATTCACTGACTTTCAAATGATCGTGATTATCTTTCAAAGTAAAGCTTCTACAGAGAAAAGGAACACTGTTCTCACTTTTAACCATACTTTGACATATCCCAAACAGACGCTTCTCATTTCAGAGTAACACATGTGCGTTTCTCACAAAAGCATTTCATGAAATTCACTGACTTTCAAATGATCGTGATTATCTTTCAAAGTAAAGCTTCTACAGAGAAAAGGAACACTGTTCTCACTTTTAACCATACTTTGACATATCCCAAACAGACGCTTCTCATTTCAGAGTAACACATGTGCGTTTCTCACAAAAGCATTTCATGAAATTCACTGACTTTCAAATGATCGTGATTATCTTTCAAAGTAAAGCTTCTACAGAGAAAAGGAACACTGTTCTCACTTTTAACCATACTTTGACATATCCCAAACAGACGCTTCTCATTTCAGAGTAACACATGTGCGTTTCTCACAAAAGCATTTCATGAAATTCACTGACTTTCAAATGATCGTGATTATCTTTCAAAGTAAAGCTTCTACAGAGAAAAGGAACACTGTTCTCACTTTTAACCATACTTTGACATATCCCAAACAGGCGCTTCTCATTTCAGAGTAACACATGTGCGTTTCTCACAAAAGCATTTCATGAAATTCACTGACTTTCAAATGATCGTGATTATCTTTCAAAGTAAAGCTTCTACAGAGAAAAGGAACACTGTTCTCACTTTTAACCATACTTTGACATATCCCAAACAGGCGCTTCTCATTTCAGAGTAACACATGTGCGTTTCTCACAAAAGCATTTCATGAAATTCACTGACTTTCAAATGATCGTGATTATCTTTCAAAGTAAAGCTTCTACAGAGAAAAGGAACACTGTTCTCACTTTTAACCATACTTTGACATATCCCAAACAGACGCTTCTCATTTCAGAGTAACACATGTGCGTTTCTCACAAAAGCATTTCATGAAATTCACTGACTTTCAAATGATCGTGATTATCTTTCAAAGTAAAGCTTCTACAGAGAAAAAGGAACACTGTTCCCCCTCACTTTTAACCACTACTTTGACATATCCCAAACAGACGCTTCTCATTTCAGAGTAACACATGTGCGTTTCTCACAAAAGCATTTCATGAAATTCACTGACTTTCAAATGATCGTGATTATCTTTCAAAGTAAAGCTTCTACAGAGAAAAGGAACACTGTTCTCACTTTTCTAACCATACTTTGACATATCCCAAACAGACGCGCTTCTCATTTCAGAGGTAACACATGTGCGTTTCTCACAAAAGCATTTCATGAAATTCACTGACTTTCAAATGATCGTGATTATCTTTCAAAGTAAAGCTTCTACAGAGAAAAGGAACACTGTTCTCACTTTTAACCATACTTTGACATATCCCAAACAGACGCTTCTCATTTCAGAGTAACACATGTGCGTTTCTCACAAAAGCATTTCATGAAATTCACTGACTTTCAAATGATCGTGATTATCTTTCAAAGTAAAGCTAACTACTATCTCATTTCAGAGTAACACATGTGCGTTTCTCACAAAAGCATTTCATGAAATTCACTGACTTTCAAATGATCGTGATTATCTTTCAAAGTAAAGCTTCTACAGAGAAAGGAACACTGTTCTCACTTTTAACCATACTTTGACATATCCCAAACAGACGCTTCTCATTTCAGAGTAATACACATGTGCGTTTCTCACAAAAAGCATTTCATGAAATTCACTGACTTTCAAATGATCGTGATTATCTTTCAAAGTAAAGCTTCTACAGAAAAAGGAACACTGTTCTCACTTTTAACCATACTTTGACATATCCCAAACAGGCGCTTCTCATTTCAGAGTAACACATGTGCGTTTCTCACAAAAGCATTTCATGAAATTCACTGACTTTCAAAAGATCGTGATTATCTTTCAAAGTAAAAGCTTCTACAGGAGAAAAGGAACACTGTTCTCACTTTTAACCATACTTTGACATATCCCAAACAGACGCTTCTCATTTCAGAGTAACACATGTGCGTTTCTCACAAAAGCATTTCATGAAATTCACTGACTTTCAAATGATCGTGATTATCTTTCAAAGTAAAGCTTCTACAGAGAAAAGGAACACTGTTCTCACTTTTAACCATACTTTGACATATCCCAAACAGACGCTTCTCATTTCAGAGTAACACATGTGCGTTTCTCACAAAAGCATTTCATGAAATTCACTGACTTTCAAATGATCGTGATTATCTTTCAAAGTAAAGCTTCTACAGAGAAAAGGAACACTGTTCTCACTTTTAACCTTCCTTTTTTGACATATCCCAAACAGACGCTTCTCATTTCAGAGTAACACATGTGCGTTTCTCACAAAAGCATTTCATGAAATTCACTGACTTTCAAATGATCGTGATTATCTTTCAAAGTAAAGCTTCTACAGAGAAAAGAGAACACTGTTCTCACTTTTAACCATACTTTGACATATCCCAAACAGGCGCTTCTCATTTCAGAGTAACACATGTGCGTTTCTCACAAAAGCATTTCATGAAATTCACTTACTTTCAAATGATCGTGATTATCTTTCAAAGTAAAGCTTCTACAGAGAAAAGGAACACTGTTCTCACTTTTAACCATACTTTGACATATCCCAAACAGACGCTTCTCATTTCAGAGTAACACATGTGTCGTTTCTCACAAAAGCATTTCATGTAAATTCACTGACTTTCAAATGATCGTGATTATCTTTCAAAGTAAAGCTTCTACCGGAGAAAAGGAACACTGTTCTCACTTTTAACCATACTTTGACATATCCCAAACAGAGCGCTTCTCATTTCAGAGTAACACATGTGCGTTTCTCACAAAAGCATTTCATGAAATTCACTGACTTTCAAATGATCGTGATTATCTTTCAAAGTAAAGCTTCTACAGAGAAAAGGAACACTGTTCTCACTTTTAACCATACTTTGACATATCCCAAAGCAGACCTTCTCATTTCAGAGTAACACATGTGCGTTTCTCACAAAAGCATTTCATGAAATTCATTGACTTTCAAATGATCGTGATTATCTTTCAAAGTAAAGCTTCTACAGAGAAAGGAACACTGTTCTCACTTTTAACCATACTTTGACATATCCCAAACAGAGCGCTTCTCATTTCAGAGTAACACATGTGCGTTTCTCACAAAAGCATTTCATGAAATTCATTGACTTTCAAATGATCGTGATTATCTTTCAAAGTAAAGCTTCTAAAAAAAAACTTTTTTTTTTTTTTTTATTATTTTTAATTTTCCCAAACAGACGCTTCTCATTTCAGAGTAACACAATTTGGTCGTTTCTCACAAAAGCATTTCATGAAATTCACTGACTTTCAAATGATCGTGATTATCTTTCAAAGTAAAGCTTCTACGGAGAAAAGGAACACTGTTCTCACTTTTAACCATACTTTGACATATCCCAAACAGACGCTTCTCATTTCAGAGTAACACATGTGCGTTTCTCACAAAAGCATTTCATGAAATTCACTGACTTTCAAATGATCGTGATTATCTTTCAAAGTAAAGCTTCTACAGAGAAAAGGAACACTGTTCTCACTTTTAACCATACTCTGACATATCCCAAACAGACGCTTCTCATTTCAGAGTAACACATGTGCGTTTCTCTCAAAAGCATTTCATGAAATTCACTGACTTTCAAATGATCGTGATTATCTTTCAAAGTAAAGCTTCTACAGAGAAAAGGAACACTGTTCTCACTTTTAACCATACTTTGACATATCCCAAACAGACGCTTCTCATTTCAGGGTAACACATGTGCGTTTCTCACAAAAGCATTTCATGAAATTCACTGACTTTCAAATGATCGTGATTATCTTTCAAAGTAAAGCTTCTACAGAGAAAAGGAACACTGTTCTCACTTTTAACCATACTTTGACATATCCCAAACAGACGCTTCTCATTTCAGAGTAACACATGTGCGTTTCTCACAAAAGCATTTCATGAAATTCACTGACTTTCAAATGATCGTGATTATCTTTCAAAGTAAAGGCTTCTACAGAGAAAAGGAACACTGTTCTCACTTTTAACCATACTTTGACATATCCCAAACAGACGCTTCTCATTTCAGAGTAACACATGTGCGTTTCTCACAAAAGCATTTCATGAAATTCACTGACTTTCAAATGATCGTGATTATCTTTCAAAGTAAAGCTTCTACAGAGAAAAGGAACACTGTTCTCACTTTTAACCATACTTTGACATATCCCAAACAGACGCTTCTCATTTCAGAGTAACACATGTGCGTTTCTCACAAAAGCATTTCATGAAATTCACTGACTTTCAAATGATCGTGATTATCTTTCAAAGTAAAAGCTTCTACAGAGAAAAGGAACACTGTTCTCACTTTTAACCATACTTTGACATATCCCAAACAGAGCGCTTCTCATTTCAGAGTAACACATGTGCGTTTCTCACAAAAGCATTTCATGAAATTCACTGACTTTCAAATGATCGTGATTATCTTTCAAAGTAAAGCTTCTACAGAGAAAAGGAACACTGTTCTCACTTTTAACCATACTTTGACATATCCCAAACAGGCGCTTCTCATTTCAGAGTAACACATGTGCGTTTCTCACAAAAGCATTTCATGAAATTCACTGACTTTCAAATGATCGTGATTATCTTTCAAAGTAAAGCTTCTACAGAGAAAAGGAACACTGTTCTCACTTTTTCACCATACTTTGACATATCCCAAACAGACGCTTCTCATTTCAGAGTAACACATGTGCGTTTCTCACAAAAAAGCATTTCATGAAATTCACTGACTTTCAAATGATCGTGATTATCTTTCAAAGTAAAGCTTCTACAGAGAAAAGGAACACTGTTCTCACTTTTAACCATACTTTGACATATCCCAAACAGACGCCTTCTCATTTCAGAGTAACACATGTGCGTTTCTCACAAAAGCATTTCATGAAATTCACTGACTTTCAAATGATCGTGATTATCTTTCAAAGTAAAGCTTCTACAGAGAAAAGGAACACTGTTCTCACTTTTCACCATACTTTGACATATCCCAAACAGACGCTTCTCATTTCAGAGTAACACATGTGCGTTTCTCACAAAAGCATTTCATGAAATTCACTGACTTTCAAATGATCGTGATTATCTTTCAAAGTAAAGCTTCAACGGAGAAAAGGAACACTGTTCTCACTTTTAACCATACTTTGACATATCCCAAACAGACGCTTCTCATTTCAGAGTAACACATGTGCGTTTCTCACAAAAGCATTTCATGAAATTCACTGACTTTCAAATGATCGTGATTATCTTTCAAAGTAAAGCTTCTACAGAGAAAAGGAACACTGTTCTCACTTTTAACCATACTTTGACATATCCCAAACAGACGCTTCTCATTTCAGAGTAACACATGTGCGTTTCTCACAAAAGCATTTCATGAAATTCACTGACTTTCAAATGATCGTGATTATCTTTCAAAGTAAAGCTTCTACAGAGAAAAGGGAACACTGTTCTCACTTTTAACCATACTTTGACATATCCCAAACAGACGCTTCTCATTTCAGAGTAACACATGTGCGTTTCTCACAAAAGCATTTCATGAAATTCACTGACTTTCAAATGATCGTGATTATCTTTCAAAGTAAAGCTTCTACAGAGAAAAGGAACACTGTTCTCACTTTTAACCATACTTTGACATATCCCAAACAGAGCGCTTCTCATTTCAGAGTAACACATGTGCGTTTCTCAAAAAAGCATTTCATGAAATTCACTGACTTTCAAATGATCGTGATTATCTTTCAAAGTAAAGCTTCTACAGAGAAAAGGAACACTGTTCTCACTTTTACACCATACTTTGACATATCCCAAACAGGCGCTTCTCATTTCAGAGTAACACATGTGCGTTTTCTCACAAAAGCATTTCATGAAATTCACTGACTTTCAAATGATCGTGATTATCTTTCAAAGTAAAGCTTCTACAGAGAAAAGGAACACTGTTCTCACTTTTTCACCATACTTTGACATATCCCAAACAGACGCTTCTCATTTCAGAGTAACACATGTGCGTTTCTCACAAAAGCATTTCATGAAATTCACTGACTTTCAAATGATCGTGATTATCTTTCAAAGTAAAGCTTCTACAGAGAAAAGGAACACTGTTCTCACTTTTAACCATATCTTGACATATCCCAAACAGACGCTTCTCATTTCAGAGTAACACATGTGCGTTTCTCACAAAAGCATTTCATGAAATTCACTGACTTTCAAATGATCGTGATTATCTTTCAAAGTAAAGCTTCTACAGAGAAAAGGAACACTGTTCTCACTTTTAACCATACTTTGACATATCCCAAACAGGCAGCTTCTCATTTCAGAGTAACACATGTGCGTTTCTCACAAAAGCATTTCATGAAATTCACTGACTTTCAAATGATCGTGATTATCTTTCAAAGTAAAGCTTCTACAGAGAAAAGGAACACTGTTCTCACTTTTAACCATACTTTGACATATCCCAAACAGACGCTTCTCATTTCAGAGTAACACATGTGCGTTTCTCACAAAAGCATTTCATGAAATTCACTGACTTTCAAATGATCAGTGATTATCTTTCAAAGTAAAGCTTCTACAGAGAAAAGGAACACTGTTCTCACTTTTAACCATACTTTGACATATCCCAAACAGACGCTTCTCATTTCAGAGTAACACATGTGCGTTTCTCACAAAAGCATTTCATGAAATTCACTGACTTTCAAATGATCGTGATTATCTTTCAAAGTAAAGCTTCTACAGAGAAAAGGAACACTGTTCTCACTTTTAACCATACTTTGACATATCCCAAACAGACGCTTCTCATTTCAGAGTAACACATGTGCGTTTCTCACAAAAGCATTTCATGAAATTCACTGACTTTCAAATGATCGTGATTATCTTTCAAAGTAAAGCTTCTACAGAGAAAAGGAACACTGTTCTCACTTTTAACCATACTTTGACATATCCCAAACAGGCGCTTCTCATTTCAGAGTAACACATGTGCGTTTCTCACAAAAGCATTTCATGAAATTCACTGACTTTCAAATGATCGTGATTATCTTTCAAAGTAAAGCTTCTACAGAGAAAAGGAACACTGTTCTCACTTTTAACCATACTTTGACATATCCCAAACAGACGCTTCTCATTTCAGAGTAACACATGTGCGTTTCTCACAAAAGCATTTCATGAAATTCACTGACTTTCAAATGATCGTGATTATCTTTCAAAGTAAAGCTTCTACAGAGAAAAGGAACACTGTTCTCACTTTTAACCATACTTTGACATATCCCAAACAGACGCTTCTCATTTCAGAGTAACACATGTGCGTTTCTCACAAAAGCATTTCATGAAATTCACTGACTTTCAAATGATCGTGATTATCTTTCAAAGTAAAGCTTCTACAGAGAAAAGGAACACTGTTCTCACTTTTAACCATACTTTGACATATCCCAAACAGAGCGCTTCTCATTTCAGAGTAACACATGTGCGTTTCTCACAAAAGCATTTCTATGAAATTCACTGACTTTCAAATGATCGTGATTATCTTTCAAAGTAAAGCTTCTACCAGAGAAAAGGAACACTGTTCTCACTTTTAACCATACTTTGACATATCCCAAACAGGCGCTTCTCATTTCAGAGTAACACATGTGCGTTTCTCACAAAAGCATTTCATGAAATTCACTGACTTTCAAATGATCGTGATTATCTTTCAAAGTAAAGCTTCTCACGAGAAAAGGAACACTGTTCTCACTTTTAACCATACTTTGACATATCCCAAACAGACGCTTCTCATTTCAGAGTAACACATGTGCGTTTCTCACAAAAGCATTTCATGAAATTCACTGACTTTCAAATGATCGTGATTATCTTTCAAAGTAAAGCTTCTACAGAGAAAAGGAACACTGTTCTCACTTTTAACCATACTTTGACATATCCCAAACAGACGCTTCTCATTTCAGAGTAACACATGTGCGTTTCTCACAAAAGCATTTCATGAAATTCACTGACTTTCAAATGATCGTGATTATCTTTCAAAGTAAAGCTTCTACAGAGAAAAGGGAACACTGTTCTCACTTTTAACCATACTTTGACATATCCCAAAACAGACGCTTCTCATTTCAGAGTAACACATGTGCGTTTCTCACAAAAGCATTTCATGAAATTCACTGACTTTCAAATGATCGTGATTATCTTTCAAAGTAAAGCTTCTACAGAGAAAAGGAACACTGTTCTCACTTTTAACCATACTTTGACATATCCCAAACAGACGCTTCTCATTTCAGAGTAACACATTGCGTTTCTCACAAAAGCATTTCATGAAATTCACTGACTTTCAAATGATCGTGATTATCTTTCAAAGTAAAGCTTCTACAGAGAAAAGGAACACTGTTCTCACTTTTAACCATACTTTGACATATCCCAAACAGACGCTTCTCATTTCAGAGTAACACATGTGCGTTTCTCACAAAAAGCATTTCATGAAATTCACTGACTTTCAAATGATCGTGATTATCTTTCAAAGTAAAGCTTCTACAGAGAAAAGGAACACTGTTCTCACTTTTAACCATACTTTGACATATCCCAAACAGACGCTTCTCATTTCAGAGTAACACATGTGCGTTTCTCACAAAAGCATTTCATGAAATTCACTGACTTTCAAATGATCGTGATTATCTTTCAAAGTAAAGCTTCTACAGAGAAAAGGAACACTGTTCTCACTTTTAACCATACTTTGACATATCCCAAACAGACGCTTCTCATTTCAGAGTAACACATGTGCGTTTCTCACAAAAGCATTTCATGAAATTCACTGACTTTCAAATGATCGTGATTATCTTTCAAAGTAAAGCTTCTACAGAGAAAAGGAACACTGTTCTCACTTTTAACCATACTTTGACATATCCCAAACAGACGCTTCTCATTTCAGAGTAACACATGTGCGTTTCTCACAAAAGCATTTCATGAAATTCACTGACTTTCAAATGATCGTGATTATCTTTCAAAGTAAAGCTTCTACAGAGAAAAGGAACACTGTTCTCACTTTTAACCATACTTTGACATATCCCAAACAGACGCTTCTCATTTCAGAGTAACACATGTGCGTTTCTCACAAAAGCATTTCATGAAATTCACTGACTTTCAAATGATCGTGATTATCTTTCAAAGTAAAGCTTCTACAGAGAAAAGGAACACTGTTCTCACTTTTAACCATACTTTGACATATCCCAAACAGACGCTTCTCATTTCAGAGTAACACATGTGCGTTTCTCACAAAAGCATTTCATGAAATTCACTGCACTTTCAAATGATCGTGATTATCTTTCAAAGTAAAGCTTCTACAGAGAAAAGGAACACTGTTCTCACTTTTAACCATACTTTGACATATCCCAAACAGACGCTTCTCATTTCAGAGTAACACATGTGCGTTTCTCACAAAAGCATTTCATGAAATTCACTGACTTTCAAATGATCGTGATTATCTTTCAAAGTAAAGCTTCTACAGAGAAAAGGAACACTGTTCTCACTTTTAACCAATACTTTGACATATCCCAAACAGACGCTTCTCATTTCAGAGTAACACATGTGCGTTTCTCACAAAAGCATTTCATGAAATTCACTGACTTTCAAAGAACGTGATTATCTTTCAAAGTAAAGCTTCTACAGAGAAAAGGAACACTGTTCTCACTTTTAACCATACTTTGACATATCCCAAACAGACGCTTCTCATTTCAGAGTAACACATGTGCGTTTCTCACAAAAGCATTTCATGAAATTCACTGACTTTCAAAAGATCGTGATTATCTTTCAAAGTAAAGCTTCTACAGAGAAAAGGAACACTGTTCTCACTTTTAACCATACTTTGACATATCCCAAACAGACGCTTCTCATTTCAGAGTAACACATGTGCGTTTCTCACAAAAGCATTTCATGAAATTCATCTGACTTTCAAATGAACGTGATTATCTTTCAAAGTAAAGCTTCTACAGAGAAAAGGAACACTGTTCTCACTTTTAACAAGTCTCTGACATATCCCAAACAGACGCTTCTCATTTCAGAGTAACACATGTGCGTTTCTCACAAAAGCATTTCATGAAATTCATACACTTTCAAATGAACGTGATTATCTTTCAAAGTAAAGCTTCTACAGGGAAAGGAACACTGTTCTCACTTTTAACCATACTTTGACATATCCCAAACAGACGCTTCTCATTTCAGAGTAACACATGTGCGTTTCTCACAAAAGCATTTCATGAAATTCACTGACTTTCAAATGATCGTGATTATCTTTCAAAGTAAAGCTTCTACAGAGAAAAGGAACACTGTTCTCACTTTTAACCATACTTTGACATATCCCAAACAGACGCTTCTCATTTCAGAGTAACACATGTGCGTTTCTCACAAAAGCATTTCATGAAATTCACTGACTTTCAAATGATCGTGATTATCTTTCAAAGTAAAGCTTCTACAGAGAAAAGGAACACTGTTCTCACTTTTAACCATACTTTGACATATCCCAAACAGACGCTTCTCATTTCAGAGTAACACATGTGCGTTTCTCACAAAAGCATTTCATGAAATTCACTGACTTTCAAATGAACGTGATTATCTTTCAAAGTAAAGCTTCTACAGAGAAAAGGAACACTGTTCTCACTTTTAACCATACTCTGACATATCCCAAACAGACGCTTCTCATTTCAGAGTAACACATGTGCGTTTCTCACAAAAGCATTTCATGAAATTCACTGACTTTCAAATGAACGTGATTATCTTTCAAAGTAAAGCTTCTACAGAGAAAAGGAACACTGTTCTCACTTTTAACCAGTGCTTTGACATATCCCAAACAGACGCTTCTCATTTCAGAGTAACACATGTGCGTTTCTCACAAAAGCATTTCATGAAATTCACTGACTTTCAAAAGATCGTGATTATCTTTCAAAGTAAAGCTTCTACAGAGAAAGGAACACTGTTCTCACTTTTAACCATACTTTGACATATCCCAAACAGACGCTTCTCATTTCAGAGAAACACATGTGCGTTTCTCACAAAAGCATTTCATGAAATTCATTGACTTTCAAATGAACGTGATTATCTTTCAAAGTAAAGCTTCTACAGAGAAAAGGAACACTGTTCTCACTTTTAACCATACTTTGACATATCCCAAACAGACGCTTCTCATTTCAGAGTAACACATGTGCGTTTCTCACAAAAGCATTTCATGAAATTCACTGACTTTCAAATGATCGTGATTATCTTTCAAAGTAAAGCTTCTACAGAAAAGGAACACTGTTCTCACTTTTAACCATACTTTGACATATCCCAAACAGACGCTTCTCATTTCAGAGTAACACATGTGCGTTTCTCACAAAAGCATTTCATGAAATTCACTGACTTTCAAATGATCGTGATTATCTTTCAAAGTAAAGCTTCTACAGAGAAAAGGAACACTGTTCTCACTTTTAACCATACTTTGACATATCCCAAACAGACGCTTCTCATTTCAGAGTAACACATGTGCGTTTCTCACAAAAGCATTTCATGAAATTCACTGACTTTCAAATGATCGTGATTATCTTTCAAAGTAAAGCTTCTACAGAGAAAAGGAACACTGTTCTCACTTTTAACCATACTTTGACATATCCCAAACAGACGCTTCTCATTTCAGAGTAACACATGTGCGTTTCTCACAAAAGCATTTCATGAAATTCACTGACTTTCAAAGAACGTGATTATCTTTCAAAGTAAAGCTTCTACAGAGAAAAGGAACACTGTTCTCACTTTTAACCATACTTTGACATATCCCAAACAGACGCTTCTCATTTCAGAGTAACACATGTGCGTTTCTCACAAAAGCATTTCATGAAATTCACTTTGACTTTCAAATGAACGTGATTATCTTTCAAAGTAAAGCTTCTACAGAGAAAAGGAACACTGTTCTCACTTTTAACCATACTTTGACATATCCCAAACAGACGCTTCTCATTTCAGAGTAACACATGTGCGTTTCTCACAAAAGCATTTCATGAAATTCACTGACTTTCAAATGATCGTGATTATCTTTCAAAGTAAAGCTTCTACAGAGAAAAGGAACACTGTTCTCACTTTTAACCATACTTTGACATATCCCAAACAGACGCTTCTCATTTCAGAGTAACACATGTGCGTTTCTCACAAAAGCATTTCATGAAATTCACTGACTTTCAAATGATCGTGATTATCTTTCAAAGTAAAGCTTCTACAGAGAAAAGGAACACTGTTCTCACTTTTAACCATACTTTGACATATCCCAAACAGACGCTTCTCATTTCAGAGTAACACATGTGCGTTTCTCACAAAAAGCATTTCATGAAATTCACTGACTTTCAAATGAACGTGATTATCTTTCAAAGTAAAGCTTCTACAGAGAAAAGGAACACTGTTCTCACTTTTAACCATACTTTGACATATCCCAAACAGACGCTTCTCATTTCAGAGTAAGACATGTGCGTTTCTCACAAAAGCATTTCATGAAATTCACTGACTTTCAAAGAGCGTGATTATCTTTCAAAGTAAAGCTTCTACAGAGAAAAGGAACACTGTTCTCACTTTTAACCATACTTTGACATATCCCAAACAGACGCTTCTCATTTCAGAGTAACACATGTGCGTTTCTCACAAAAGCATTTCATGAAATTCATTGACTTTCAAATGAACGTGATTATCTTTCAAAGTAAAGCTTCTACAGAGAAAAGGAACACTGTTCTCACTTTTAACCATACTTTGACATATCCCAAACAGACGGCTTCTCATTTCAGAGTAACACATGTGCGTTTCTCACAAAAGCATTTCATGAAATTCACTGACTTTCAAATGAACGTGATTATCTTTCAAAGTAAAGCTTCTACAGAGAAAAGGAACACTGTTCTCACTTTTGTCCAAGTCTTTGACATATCCCAAACAGACGCTTCTCATTTCAGAGTAACACATGTGCGTTTCTCACAAAAGCATTTCATGAAATTCACTGACTTTCAAAAGAACGTGATTATCTTTCAAAGTAAAGCTTCTACAGAGAAAAGGAACACTGTTCTCACTTTTAACCATACTTTGACATATCCCAAACAGACGCTTCTCATTTCAGAGAAACACATGTGCGTTTCTCACAAAAGCATTTCATGAAATTCACTCACTTTCAAATGATCGTGATTATCTTTCAAAGTAAAGCTTCTACAGAGAAAAGGAACACTGTTCTCACTTTTAACCATACTTTGACATATCCCAAACAGACGCTTCTCATTTCAGAGTAACACATGTGCGTTTCTCACAAAAGCATTTCATGAAATTCACTGACTTTCAAATGATCGTGATTATCTTTCAAAGTAAAGCTTCTACAGAGAAAAGGAACACTGTTCTCACTTTTAACCATACTTTGACATATCCCAAACAGACGCTTCTCATTTCAGAGTAACACATGTGCGTTTCTCACAAAAGCATTTCATGAAATTCATTCACTTTCAAAGAACGTGATTATCTTTCAAAGTAAAGCTTCTACAGAGAAAAGGAACACTGTTCTCACTTTTAACCATACTTTGACATATCCCAAACAGACGCTTCTCATTTCAGAGAAAGACATGCGCGTTTCTCACAAAAGCATTTCATGAAATTCACTGACTTTCAAAAGAACGTGATTATCTTTCAAAGTAAAGCTTCTACAGAGAAAGGAACACTGTTCTCACTTTTAACCATACTTTGACATATCCCAAACAGACGCTTCTCATTTCAGAGAAAGACATGTGCGTTTCTCACAAAAGCATTTCATGAAATTCATACACTTTTAAAAGAACGTGATTATCTTTCAAAGTAAAGCTTCTACAGAGACAAGGAACACAGTTCTCACTTTTAACCATTCTGTGACATATCCCAAACAAGCGTCTTCTCATTTCAGAGTAACACATGTGTGTTTCTCACAAAGGCATTTCATGAAATTCATTCACTTTCAAATGAACGTGATTATCTTTCAAAGTAAAGCTACTACAGAGAAAAGGAACACTGTTCTCACTTTTAACCATACTTTGACATATCCCAAAGAGACGCTTCTCATTTCAGAGTAACACATGTGCGTTTCTCACAAAAGCATTTCATGAAATTCACTAACTTTCAAAAGAACTTGATTATCTTTCAAAGTAAAGCTTCTACAGAGAAAAGGAACACTGTTCTTAGTTTTGTCCAGTCTTTGCCATATCCCAAACAGACGCTTCTCATTTCAGAGAAACACATGTGCATTTCTCACAAAAGCATTTCATAAAATTCATACACTTTCAAAAGAACATGATTATCTTTCAAAGTAAAGCTTCTACAAACAAAAGCAAGACTGTTCTCACTTTTAACCCTTTGACATATCCCAAACAGACGGCTTCTCTTTTCAGAGAAACACATGTGCATTTCTCACTAGAGCATTTCATGAAATTCACTTATCTTTTCAAAAGAACGTGATTATCTTTCAAAGTAAAGCTTCTACAGAGAAAAGGAACACTGTTCTTACTTTTGTCAAGTCTCTGACATATCCCAAACAGACGGCTTCTCATTTCAGAGTAACACATGTGCGTTTCTCACAAAAGCATTTCATGAAATTCATACACTTTTAAAAGAATGTGATTATCTTTCAAAGTAAAGTTTCTACAGGGACAAGGAACACAGTTCTCATTCTAACAATTCTGTGACATATCACAAACAACGTCTTCTCATTTCAGAGAAACACGTGTGCGTTTCTCACAAAAGCGTTTCATGAAATTCCCTCACTTTCAAATGATCATGATTATCTTTCAAAGTAAAGCTTCTACAGAGAAAAGGAACACTGTTCTCACTTTTATCCATACTTTGACATATCCCAAACAGACGCTTCTCATTTCAGAGTAACACATGTGCATTTCTCACAAAGCATTTCATGAAATTCATTCACTTTCAAAGAACGTGATTATCTTTCAAAGTAAAGCTTCTACAGAGAAAAGGAACACTGTTCTCACTTTTAACAATACTTTGACATATCCCAAACAGACGCTTCTCATTTCAGAGTAACACATGTGCGTTTCTCACAAAAGCATTTCATGAAATTCATACACTTTCAAAGAACGTGATTATCTTTCAAAGTAAAGCTTGTACAGAGACAAGGAACACTCTTCTTACTTTTGTCAAGTCTCTGACATATCCCAAAAAAACGGCTTATCTATTCAGAGAAAGACATGTGCGTTTCTCACAAAAGCATTTCATGAAACTCATACACTTTTGAAAGAACGTGATTATCTTTCAAAGTAAAGCTTCTACAGAGACAAGGAACACTGTTCTTACTTTTGTCAAGTCTCTGACATATCCCAAAAAACGGCTTATATATTCAGAGAAAGACATGTGCGTATCTCACAAAAACATTTCATGAAGCTCATACACTTTTAAAAGAACGTGATTATCTTTCAAAGCAAAGTTTCTACAGAGACAAGGAACACAGTTCTCATTCTTACAATTCTGTGACATATCACAAACAACGTCTTCTCATTTCAGAGAAACACATGTGTGTTTCTCAAAAAGGCATTTCATGAAATTCATTCACTTTCAAATGAACGTGATTATCTTTCAAAGTAAAGCTTCTACAGAGAAAAGGAACACTGTTCTCACTTTTAACAATACTTTGACATATTCAAAAGAGACGTTTCTCATTTGAAAGTAACACAGTGCATTTCTCACAAAAGCATTTCATGAAATTCTTAACCTTTAAAAGAACTTGATTATCTCTCAAAGTATTCTTCTACAGAGAAAAGGATCACTGTTCTTAGTTTTGTCAAGTCTTTGCCATATCACAAACAACGTCTTTTCATTTCAGAGAAACACATGTGCATTTCTCACAAAAGAATTTCATGAAATTCATACACTTTCAAAAGAACATGATTATCTTTCAAAGTAAAGCGTCTACAAACAAAAGCAAGAGTGTTCTCAATTTTAACTTTGACATATCCCATACAACGGCTTATTTTTGCAGAGAAACACATGTGCATTTCTCACTAGAGCATTTCATGAAATTCTTATCTTTTCAAAAGAACGCGATTATCTTTCAAAGTAAAGCTTCTACAGAGAAAAGGAACACTGTTCTTACTTTTGTCAAGTCTCTGACATATCCCAAAAAATGGCTTATCTATTCAGAGAAAGACATGTGCGTTTCTCACAAAAGCATTTCATGAAACTCATACATTTTTAAAAGAACGTGATTATCTTTCAAAGTAAAGCTTCTACAGAGACAAGGAACACTGTTTTTACTTTTGTAAAGTCTTTGACATATCCCAAAATATGGCTTATCTATTCAGAGAAATACATGTGTGTTTCTCACAAAAGCACTTCATAAAATTCATATATTGAAAAGAACGTGATTATCTTTCAAAGTAAATTTTCCACAGAGACAAGGATCACAGTTCTCATTCTAACAATTCTGTGACATATCACAAACAACGTCTTCTCATTTCAGAGAAAGACATGTGCGTTTCTCACAAAGGCATTTCATGAAATTCTATTGCTTTCAAAAGAAGGTGATTATCTTTCAAAGTAAAGCTTCTACAGAGACAAGGAACACTCTTCTTACTTTTGTCAAGTCTCTGACAGATCACAAAAAACGGCTTATCTATTCAGAGAAAGACATGTGCATATCTCACTTTTAACAATACTTTGACATATTCAAAACAGACGTTTCTCATTTGAGAGTAACACATGTGCGTTTCTCACAAACGCATTTCATGAAATACTTAACCTTTGAAAAGAAGGTGATTATCTCGCAAAGTAAATCTTGTACAGAGAAAAGGATCTCTGTTCTTAGTTTGGTAAAGTGTTTGACATATCCCATACAATGGCTTATTTTTGCAGAGAAACACATGTGCATTTCTCACTAGAGAATTTCATGAAATTCTTATCCTTTCAAAAGAACGCGATTATCTTTCAAAGTAAAGCTTCTACAGAGACAAGGAACACTGTTCTTACTTTTGTCAAGTCTTTGACATATCCCAAAAACGGCTTATCTATTCAGAGAAAGACATGTGCATATCTCACAAAAATATTTTATGAATCTCATACACTCTTAAAAGAACGTGATTATCTTTCAAAGCAAAGTTTCTACAGAGACAAGGAACACAGTTCTCATTCTAACAATTCTGTGACATATCACAAACAACATCTTCTCATTTCAGAGAAACACATGTGTGTTTCTCACAAAGGCATTTCATGAAATTCATTCACTTTCAAATGAACGTGATTATCTTTCAAAGTAAAGCTTCTACAGAGAAAAGGAACACTGTTCTCACTTTTAACAATACTTTGACATATTCAAAACAAACGTTTCTCATTTGAGAGTAACACATGTGCGTTTCTCACAAAAGCATTTCATGTAATACTTAACCTTTGAAAAGAACGTGATTATCTCGCAAAGTAAATCTTGTACAGAGAAAAGGATCACTGTTCTTAGTTTGGTAAAGTGTTTGACATATCACAAACAATGTCTTCTCATTTCAGAGAAAGACATGTGCGTTTCTCACAAAAGCATTTCATGAAATTCATACACTTTTAAAAGAACGTGATTATCTTTCAAAGTAAAGTTCTACAGAGACAAGGAACACAGTTCTCAGTTTTGTCAAGTCTTTGACATATCACAAACAATGGCTTATCTTTTCAGAGAAAGACATGTGCGTTTCTCACAAAAGCATTTCATGAAATTCATACACTTTTAAAAGAACGTGATTATCTTTCAAAGCAAAGTTTCTACAGAGACAAGGAACACAGTTCTCATTTTTACAATTCTGTGACATATCACAAACAACGTCTTCTCATTTCAGAGAAACACATGTGTGTTTCTCACAAAAGCATTTCATGAAATTCATTCACTTTCAAATGAACGTGATTATCTTTCAAAGTAAAGCTACTACAGAGAAAAGGAACACTGTTCTCACTTTTAACAATACTTTGACATATCCCAAACAGACGTTTCTCATTTGAGAGTAACACATGTGCATTTCTCACAAAAGCATTTCATGAAATTCTCTAACTTTCAAAAGAACTTGATTATCTTTCAAAGTAAAGCTTCTACAGAGAAAAGGATCACTGTTCTTAGTTTTGTCAAGTCTTTGACATATCCCAAACAACGTCTTTTCATTTCAGAGAAACACATGTGCATTTCTCACAAAAGCATTTCATAAAATTCATACACTTTCAAAAGAACATGATTATCTTTCAAAGTAAAGCTTCTACAAAGAAAAGGAACAGTGTTCTCAATTTTAACCACTTTGACATATCCCAAACAACGGCTTCTCATTTCAGAGAAACACATGTGCGTTTCTCACAAAAACATTTCATGAAATTCTTAAGCTTACAAAAGAACGTGATTATCTTTCAAAGTAAAGCTTCTACAGAGAAAAGGAACACTGTTCTTACTTTTGTCAAGTCTTTGACATATCCCAAAAAACGGCTTATCTTTTCAGAGAAAGACATGTGCGTTTCTCACAAAAGCATTTCATGAAAGTCATACACTTTTAAAGAACGTGATTATCTTTCAAAGTAAAGTTTCTACAGGGACAAGGAACACAGTTCTCATTCTAACAGTTCTGTGACATATCACAAACAACGACTACTCATTTCAGAGAAACACATGTGTGTTTCTCACAAAAGCATTTCATGAAATTCATTCACTTTCAAATGAACGTGATTATCTTTCAAAGTAAAGCTTCTACAGAGAAAAGGAACACTGTTCTCACTTTTAACCATACTTTGACATATCCCAAACAGACGCTTCTCATTTCAGAGTAACACATGTGCATTTCTCACAAAAGCATTTCATGAAATTCATTCACTTTCAAAAGAACGTGATTATCTTTCAAAGTAAAGCTTCTACAGAGAAAAGGAACACTGTTCTCACTTTTAACAATACTTTGACATATCCCAAACAGACGCTTCTCATTTCAGAGTAACACATGTGCGTTTCTCACAAAAGCATTTCATGAAATTCATACACTTTCAAATGAACGTGATTATCTTTCAAAGTAAAGCTTCTACAGAGAAAAGGAACACTGTTCTCACTTTTTACAAGTCTTTGACATATCCCAAACAACGGCTTATCTATTCAGAGAAACACATGTGCGTTTCTCACAAAAGCATTTCATGAAATTCATACACTTTCAAAAGAACGTGATTATCTTTCAAAGTAAAGCTTCTACAGAGACAAGGAACACTGTTCTTACTTTTGTCAAGTCTCTGACATATCCCAAAAAACGGCTTATCTATTCAGAGAAAGACATGTGCGTATCTCACAAAAACATTTCATGAAGCTCATACACTTTTAAAAGAACGTGATTATCTTTCAAAGCAAAGTTTCTACAGAGACAAGGAACACAGTTCTCATTCTAACAATTCTGTGACATATCACAAACAACGTCTTCTCATTTCAGAGAAACACATGTGTGTTTCTCACAAAGGCATTTCATGAAATTCATTCACTTTCAAATGAACGTGATTATCTTTCAAAGTAAAGCTTCTACAGAGAAAAGGAACACTGTTCTCACTTTTAACAATACTTTGACATATTCAAAAGAGACGTTTCTCATTTCAGAGTAACACATGTGCATTTCTCACAAAAGCATTTCATGAAATTCTTAACCTTTCAAAAGAACGTGATTATCTCTCAAAGTAAAGCTTCTACAGAGAAAAGGATCACTGTTCTTAGTTTTGTCAAGTCTTTGACATATCACAAACAACGGCTTTTCATTTCAGAGAAACACATGTGCATTTCTCACAAAAGAATTTCATGAAATTCATACACTTTCAAAAGAACATGATTATCTTTCAAAGTAAAGCTTCTACAAACAAAAGGAAGAGTGTTCTCAATTTTAACTACTTTGACATATCCCAAACAACGGCTTATTTTTGCAGAGAAACATATGCGTTTTCTCACAAGAGCATTTCATGAAATTCTTATCTTTCAAAAGAACGTGATTATCTTTCAAAGTAAAGCTTCTACAGAGAAAAGGAACACTGTTCTTCACTTTTAACCAGTCTCTGACATATCCCAAAAAATGGCTTATCTATTCAGAGAAAGACATGTGCGTTTCTCACAAAAGCATTTCATGAAATTCATACATTTTTAAAAGAACGTGATTATCTTTCAAAGTAAAGCTTCTACAGAGACAAGGAACACTGTTCTTACTTTTGTAAAGTCTTTGACATATCCCAAAAAGGGCTTATCTATTCAGAGAAATACATGTGCGTTTCTCACAAAAGCATTTCATAAAATTCATATATTTTAAAAGAACGTGATTATCTTTCAAAGTAAATTTTCTACAGAGACAAGGATCACAGTTCTCATTCTAACAATTCTGTGACATATCACAAACAACGTCTTCTCATTTCAGAGAAAGACATGTGCGTTTCTCACAAAGGCATTTCATGAAATTCTATTGCTTTCAAAAGAAGGTGATTATCTTTCAAAGTAAAGCTTCTACAGAGACAAGAACACTTCTTACTTTTGTCAAGTCTCTGACAGATCACAAAAACGGCTTATCTATTCAGAGAAAGACATGTGCATATCTCACTTTTAACAATACTTTGACATATTCAAAACAGACGTTTCTCATTTGAGAGTAACACATGTGCGTTTCTCACAAAAGCATTTCATGAAATACTTAACCTTTGAAAAGAAGGTGATTATCTCTCAAAGTAAATCTTGTACAGAGAAAAGGAACTCTGTTCTTAGTTTGGTAACAGTGTTTGACATATCCCAAACAATGGCTTTATTTTTGCAGAGAAACACATGTGCATTTCTCACTAAAGAATTTCATGAAATTCTTACCCTTTCAAAAGAACGTGATTATCTTTCAAAGTAAAGCTTCTACAGAGACAAGGAACACTGTTCTTACTTTTGTCAAGTCTTTGACATATCCCAAAAAACGGCTTATCTATTCAGAGAAAGACATGTGCATATTCTCACAAAAACATTTTATGAATTTCATACACTCTTCAAAAGAACGTGATTATCTTTCAAAGCAAAGTTTCTACAGAGACAAGGAACACAGTTCTCACTTCTAACAATTCTGTGACATATCCACAAACAACATCTTCTCATTTCAGAGAAACACATGTGCGTTTCTCACAAAGGCATTTCATGAAATTCATTCACTTTCAAATGAACGTGATTATCTTTCAAAGTAAAGCTTCTACAGAGAAAAGGAACACTGTTCTCACTTTTAACAATACTTTGACATATTCAAAACAAACGTTCTCTCATTTGAGAGTAACACATGTGCGTTTCTCACAAAAGCATTTCATGTAATACTTAACCTTTGAAAAAAACGTGATTATCTTTCAAAGTAAAACTTCTACAGAGAAAAGGATCACTGTTCTTAGTTTTGTAAAGTGTTTGACATATCACAAACAATGTCTTCTCATTTCAGAGAAAGACATGTGCGTTTCTCACAAAAGCATTTCATGAAATTCATACACTTTTAAAAGAACGTGATTATCTTTCAAAGTAATTCTACAGAGACAAGGAACACAGTTCTCAGTTTTGTCAAGTCTTTGACATATCACAAACAATGGCTTATCTTTTCAGAGAAAGACATGTGCGTTTCTCACAAAAGCATTTCATGAAATTCATACACTTTTAAAAGAACGTGATTATCTTTCAAAGTAAATTCTACAGAGACAAGGAACACTGTTCACAGTTTTGTCAAGTCTTTGACATTTCCAAAAACGGCTTTTTCATTTCAGAGAAACACATGTGCGTTTCTCACAAAAGCATTTCATGAAATTCATACACTTTCAAAAGAACGTGATTATCTTTCAAAGTAAAGCTTCTACAGAGAAAAGGAACAGTGTTCTTACTTTTCAACTTTGACATATCCCAAACAACGGCTTATCTTTTCAGAGAAACACATGTGCGTTTCTCACAAAAGCATTTCATGAAATTCATACACTTTCAAAAGAACGTGATTATCTTTCAAAGTAAAGCTTCTACAGAGAAAAGGAACACTGTTCTCACTTTTAACAATTCTTTGACATATCCCAAACAACGCTTCTCATTTCAGAGAAACACATGTGCGTTTCTCACAAAAGCATTTCATGAAATTCATACACTTTCAAAAGAACGTGATTATCTTTCAAAGTAAAGCTTCTACAGAGACAAGGAACACTGTTCTTACTTTTTCATCAAGTCTTTGACATATCACAAACAGACGTCTTCTCATTTCAGAGAAACACATGTGCGTTTCTCACAAAAAGCATTTCATGAAATTCTTAACCTTTTAAAAGAACGTGATTATCTTTCAAAGTAAAGCTTCTACAGAGAAAAGGAACACTGTTCTCACTTTTGTCACGTCTTTGACATATCCCAAAAAACGGCTTATCATTTCAGAGAAACACATGTGCGTTTCTCACAAAAGCATTTCATGAAATTCATTCACTTTCAAAAGAACGTGATTATCTTTCAAAGTAAAGCTTCTACAGAGAAAAGGAACACTGTTCTCACTTTTAACAAGTCTTTGACATATCCCAAAAAACGGCTTATCTTTTCAGAGAAAGACATGTGCGTTTCTCACAAAAACATTTCATGAAATTCATACACTTTTAAAAGAACGTGATTATCTTTCAAAGCAAAGTTTCTACAGAGACAAGGAACACAGTTCTCATTCTAACAATTCTTTGACATATCACAAACAACGTCTTCTCATTTCAGAGAAACACATGTGTGTTTCTCACAAAGGCATTTCATGAAATTCATTCACTTTCAAATGAACGTGATTATCTTTCAAAGTAAAGCTTCTACAGAGAAAAGGAACACTGTTCTCACTTTTAACAATACTTTGACATATTCAAAACAGACGTTTCTCATTTGAGAGTAACACATGTGCGTTTCTCACAAAAGCATTTCATGAAATTCATTAACCTTTCAAAAGAACGTGATTATCTTTCAAAGTAAAGCTTCTACAGAGAAAAGGAACACTGTTCTTAGTTTTGTCAAGTCTTTGACATATCACAAACCACGGCTTATCTTTTCAGAGAAAGACATGTGCATTTCTCACAAAAGCATTTCATGAAATTCATACACATTTCAAAAGAACGTGATTATCTTTCAAAGTAAAGTTTCTACAGAGACAAGGAACACAGTTCTCAGTTTTGTCAAGTCTTTGACATATCACAAAACAACGTCTTTTCATTTCAGAGAAACACATGTGTGTTTCTCACAAAAGCATTTCATGAAATTCATACACTTTCAAAAGAACGTGATTATCTTTCAAAGTAAAGCTTCTACAGAGAAAAGGAAGAGTGTTCTCACTTTTGACTATACTTTTGACATATCCCAAACAACGGCTTTTCATTTCAGAGAAACACATGTGCATTTCTCACAAAAGCATTTCATGAAATTCTTATCCTTTCAAATGAACGTGATTATCTTTCAAAGTAAAGCTTCTACAGAGACAAGGAACACTGTTCTTACTTTTGTCAAGTCTTTGACATATCCCAAAAAACGGCTTATCTATTCAGAGAAAGACATGTGCGTTTCTCACAAAAGCATTTCATGAAATTCATACACTTTTAAAAGAACGTGATTATCTTTCAAAGTAAAGTTTCTACAGAGACAAGGAACACAGTTCTCATTCTAACAATTCTGTGACATATCACAAACAACGTCTTCTCATTTCAGAGAAACACATGTGTTTCTCACAAAGGCATTTCATGAAATTCATTCACTTTCAAATGAACGTGATTATCTTTCAAAGTAAAGCTTCTACAGAGAAAAGGAACACTGTTCTCACTTTTAACAATACTTTGACATATTCAAAACAGACGTTTCTCATTTGAGAGTAACACAGTGCGTTTCTCACAAAAGCATTTCATGAAATTCTTAACCTTTGAAAAGAACGTGATTATCTCTCAAAGTAAATCTTCTACAGAGAAAAGGAACACTGTTCTTAGTTTTGTCAAGTCTTTGACATATCACAAACAACGTCTTTTCATTTCAGAGAAACACATGTGCGTTTCTCACAAAAGAATTTCATGAAATTCATACACTTTCAAAAGAACGTGATTATCTTTCAAAGTAAAGCGTCTACAAAGAAAAGCAAGAGTGTTCTCAATTTTAACTTTGACATATCCCATACAACGGCTTATTTTTGCAGAGAAACACATGTGCATTTCTCACTAGAGCATTTCATGAAATTCTTATCCTTTCAAAAGAACGCGATTATCTTTCAAAGTAAAGCTTCTACAGAGACAAGGAACACTGTTCTTACTTTTGTCAAGTCTTTGACATATCCCAAAAAACGGCTTATCTATTCAGAGAAAGACATGTGCGTATCTCACAAAAACATTTCATGAAGCTCATACACTTTTAAAAGAACGTGATTATCTTTAAAAGCAAAGTTTCTACAGAGACAAGGAACACAGTTCTCATTCTAACAATTCTGTGACATATCACAAACAACGTCTTCTCATTTCAGAGAAACACATGTGTTTCTCACAAAGGCATTTCATGAAATTCATTCACTTTCAAAAGAACGTGATTATCTTTCAAAGTAAAGTTTCTACAGAGACAAGGAACACTGTTCTCACTTTTATCCAGTCTTTGACATATCACAAACAGACGTCTTCTCATTTCAGAGTAACACATGTGCGTTTCTCAAAAAAAGCATTTCATGAAATTCTTAACCTTTCAAAAGAACGTGATTATCTCTCAAAGTAAAGCTTCTACAGAGAAAAGGAACACTGTTCTTACTTCTGTCAAGTCTTTGACATATCACAAACAATGGCTTATCTTTTCAGAGAAAGACATGTGCGTTTCTCATAAAAGCATTTCATGAAATTCATATTCTTTCAAAAGAACGTGATTATCTTTCAAAGTAAAGTTTCTACAGAGACAAGGAACACAGTTCTCATTCTAACAATTCTGTGACATATCACAAACAACGTCTTCTCATTTCAGAGAAACACGTGTGTTTCTCACAAAAGCATTTCATGAAATTCCATCACTTTCAAATGAACGTGATTATCTTTCAAAGTAAAGCTTCTACAGAGAAAAGGAACACTGTTCTCACTTTTAACAATAGTTTGACATATCCAAAACAGACGTTTCTCATTTGAGAGTAACACATGTGCGTTTCTCACAAAAGCATTTCATGAAATTCTTAACCTTTACAAAGAACGTGATTATCTCTCAAAGTAAAGCTTCTACAGAGAAAAGGAACACTGTTCTTACTTTTGTCAAGTCTTTGACATATCCCCAAAAAACGGCTTATCTATTCAGAGAAAGACATGTGCGTTTCTCACAAAAGCATTTCATGAAATTCATACATTTTTAAAAGAACGTGATTATCTTTCAAAGTAAAGCTTCTACAGAGACAAGGAACACTGTTCTTACTTTTGTAAAGTCTTTGACATATCCCAAAATATGGCTTATCTATTCAGAGAAATTTTTTAATTTTTTTTTTTAATTTATTTTTTTTTTTTTTTTTTTTTTTTTTTTTTTTTTTTTTTTTTTTTATTAAATTTTTTTATTTTTTTTTTTTTTTTTTTTTTTATTTTTTTATTTTTTTTTTTTTTTTTTTTTTTTTTATATTTTTTTTTTTTTTTTTTTTTTTTTTTTTTTTTTTTTTTTTTTTTTTTTTTTTTTTTTTTTTTTTTATTTTTTTTTTTTTTTTATAAGGGGTTTTTTTTTTTTTTTTTTTTTTTTTTTTTTTTTTTTTATATTTTTTTTTTTTTTTTTTTTTTTTTATATATATTTTTTTTTTATTTTTTTTATATTTTTTTTTTTTTTTTTTTTTTTTTTTTTTTTTTTTTTTTTTTTTTTTTTTTTTTTTTTTTTTTTTTTTTTTTTATTAAAGATTTCTGTCTCTTCCCCACCGCCGCCCCTTCCCTCCTCCCCCCCCCAATCAAATCCCCTTTCTCGACTGCCCAAAGAGCAATCAGGATTCCCTGCCCTGTGGGAAGTTCAAGGACCTCCAACCTCTATCCAGTTCTAGTAAGGTGAGCATCCAAACTGCCTAGGCTCCCACAAAGCCAATAGGTGCAGTAGGATCCGAAACCCATTGCCATTGTTCTTGAGGTCTCCGTAGTCCTCACTGTCCGCTATGTTCAGCGAGACTGGTTTTAACCCAGGCTTTTTTAAACCCAGACCAGCTGGCCTTGGTGAGTTCCTGAAAGAACATCCCCACTGCCTCAATATGTGGGTGCACCCCTCGTGGTCCTGAGTTCCCTGCTTGCGTTCTCTCTCCTTCCGCTCTTGACTTGGACCTTGAGATTTCAGTCTGGTGCTCCAATGTGGGTCTCTATCTCTGTCTCCTTTCATCGCCTGATGAAGGTTAATATTCAGGAGGTTGCCTATATGTTTTTCTTTGGGTTCTCCTTCTTATTTAGCTTCTCTAAGATCCCGGATTATATGCTCAATGTCCTTTACTTATGGCTAGAAACCAAATATGAGTGAGTACATCCCATGTTCCTCTTTTTGGGTCTGGCTTACCTCACTCAGGATAGTGTTTTCAATTTCCATCCATTTGCCTGCAAACTTCAAGAAGACCTTGTTTTTTACTGCTGAGTAGTACTCTAATATGTATATATTCCATACCTTCTTCATCCATTCTTCAATTGAAGGGCATCTAGGTTGTTTCCAGGTTCTGGCTATTACAAACAATGCTGCTATGAACATAGTAGAGCATATACTTTTGTTGTATGATACGGCCTCTCTTGGGTATATTCCCAAGAGTGGTATTGCTGGGTCCATGGGTAGGTTGATCCCGAATTTCCTGAGAAACCTCCACACTGCTTTCCAGAGTGGTTGTACAAGTTTGCATTCCCACCAGCAATGGATGAGTGTACCCCTTTCTCCACAACCTCTCCAGCAATGGCTATCATTGGTGTTTTTTATTTTCGCCATTCTGACAGGTGTAAGATGGTATCTTAAAGTTGTCTTGATTTGCATTTCCCTGATCGCTAAGGAAGTTGAGCATGACTTTAGGTGTCTTTTGGCCATTTGAACTTCTTCTGTTGAGAGATCTCTGTTCAGCTCAGTGCCCCATTTTATAATTGGGTTGATTTGCCTTTTACGTTCTAGTTTCTTGAGTTCTTTATATATTTTGGAGATCAGACCTTTGTCAGTTGCTGGGTTGGTGAAGATTTTCTCCCAGTCAGTGGGTTGCCTTTCTGTCTTAGCGACAGTGTCCTTTGCTTTACAGAAGCTTCTCAGTCTCAGGAGGTCCCATTTATTCAATGAGGCCCTTACAGTCTGTGCTGCTGGGGTTATACATAGGAAGTGGTCTCCTGTGCCCACGTGTTGTAGAGTGCTTCCCACTTTCTCTTCTATCAGGTTCAGTGTGTTCGGGCTGATATTGAGATCTTTAATCCACTTGGACTTGAGTTTTGTGCATGGTGATAGATATGGATCTATTTTCATTCTTCTACAGATTGACATCCAGTTTTGCCAACACAATTTGTTGAAGATGCTCTCTTTTTCCATTGTATACTTTTAGCTCCTTTATCGAAAATCAGTTGCTCATAGGTTTGTGGGTTAAAGTCAGGGTCTTCTATTCGATTCCATTGGTCGACTTCTCTGTTTTTATGCCAATACCAAGCTGTTTTCAATACTGTAGCTCTGTAATAGAGTTTGAAGTCAGGGATGGTAATGCCTCCAGACATTCCTTTATTGTATAAGATTGTTTTGGCTATCCTGGGTTTTTTGTTTTTCCATATAAAATTGATTATTGTCTTTTCCAGATCTGTGAAGAATTTTGATGGGATTTTGATGGGGATTGCATTGAATCTATAGATTGCTCTTGGTAGAATTGCCATTTTTACTATGTTGGTCCTCCCAATCCAAGAGCAAGGGAGGTCCTTCCATTTTCTGGTGTCCTCTTCTATTTCTTTCTTCAAAGACTTAAAGTTCTTGTCAAATAGATCTTTCACTTCCTTGGTCAGGGTTACCCCAAGATACTTTATGCTCTTTGTGGCTATCGTGAAAGGTGATGCTTCTCTGATTTCCCTCTCTGTTTCTTTATCCTTAGTGTATAGGAAGGCAACTGATTTTTTGGAGTTGATCTTGTATCCTGCCACATTACTAAAGGTGTTTATCAGCTGTAGGAGTTCTTTGGTAGAGTTTTTGGGGTCGCTTATGTATACTATCATATCATCTGCAAATAACGAAAGCTTAACTTCTTCCTTTCCAATACGAATCCCCTTGATCCCCTTATGTTGTCTTATTGCTATTGCTAGAATTTCAAGCACTATATTGAAGAGGTATGGAGAGAGTGGACATCCTTGTCTTGTTCCTGATTTTAGTGGGATGGCTTTGAGTTTTTCTCCGTTCAATTTAATGTTAGCTGTCGGCTTGCTGTAAATAGCTTTTATTATATTTAGGTATGATCCTTGTATCCCTAGTCTTTCCAAAACCTTTATCATAAAGGGGTGTTGAATTTTGTCGAATGCTTTTTCAGCATCTAATGAAATGATCATATGGTTTTTTTCTTTCAGTTTATTTATATGGTGGATTACGTTAATAGACTTGCGTATGTTGAACCAGCCCTGCATCTCTGGGATGAAGCCTACTTGATCATAGTGGATAATTTTTCTAATGTGATCTTGAATTCGGTTTGCCAGTATTTTATTGAGAATTTTTGCGTCAATATTCATGAGTGAGATAGGCCTGTAATTCTCTTTCTTGGTTGGGTCTTTGTGTGGTTTTGGTATCAGGGTAACTGTAGCTTCATAAAAGGAATTTGGCAATGACTTTTCTGTTTCTATATTGTGAAATACATTAAGGAGTATAGGTATTAGCTCTTCTTGGAAGTTCTGGTAGAATTCTGCATTGAAACCATCTGGTCCTGGGCTTTTTTTGGAGGGGAGATTTTTGATAACAGCTTCTATTTCTTCGCGACTAACCGGTCTATTTAGATCATTCACCTGGTCTTGGTTAAGTTTTGGTAGAAGGTACTTATCTAAAAAAATGTCCATTTCTTTTGCATTTTCCAGTTTTGTGGCATACAGGCTTTTGTAGTAAGATCTAATGATTTTCTGAATTTCCTCTGTGTCAGTGGTTATGTCCCCCTTTTCATTTCTGATCTTATTTATTTGCGTGCTCTCTCTTTGTTGTTTAATTAGTTTGGATAGGGGTTTGTCGATCTTGTTGATTTTCTCCAAGAACCAACTTTTTGTTTCATTGATTTTTTGACTGTTTTCTGTGTTTCTATTTTGTTTATTTCCGCCCTCAGTTTGATTATTTCCAGTCTTCTACTCCTCCTGGGCAGGTCTGCTTCTTTTTTTTCCAAGGCCTTCAGGTGTGCTGTTAAGTCCCCAATGTATGCTTTCTCCGTTTTTTTTAAGTGTGCATTTAGTGCTATGAACTTTCCTCTTAGCACTGCTTTCATCGTGTCCCATAGGTTTGAGTATGTTGTTTCTTTATTTTCATTAAATTCAAGGAAGTCTTTAATTTCTTTCTTAATTTCTTCCTTGACCCAGGTATGGTTCAGTAGTTGACTGTTCAGTTTCCATGAGTTTGTCGGCTTTCTGGGGATAGCTTTGTTGTTGCCTTCTAACTTTAATCCGTGGTGATCTGATAAGACACAGGTGGACACTGATATTTTTTGTATCTGTGGAGGTTTCCTTTGTTTCCGAGAATGTGGTCAATTTTCGAGAAGGTTCCATGAGCTGCAGAGAAGAAGGTATATTCTTTCCTATTTGGGTGGAGTGATCTATAGATGTCTGTTAAGTCCAATTGCTTCATTACCTCCAATAATTCTCTTAATTCTCTGTTTGGTTTCTGTCTGATTGACCTGTCCATTGGAGAGAGAGGTGTATTGAAGTCTCCTACTACTAGTGTGTGTGGTTTAATGTCTGACTTCAGTTCTAGTAATATTTCTTTTAGATAAGTGGGTGCTTTTGTATTAGGGGCGTAGATATTCAGGATTGATACGTCCTCCTGATGATTTGTTCCTGTTATAAGTATAAAGTGTCCATCTCGATCTCTTCTTACTGATTTTAGTTTGAAGTCAGTTTTGTTAGAAATTAATATGGCCACACCTGCTTTTTTCTTAGGACCATTTGCTTGAAAGACCTTTTCCCAACCCTTTACTCTGAGTAGATGCCTGTCTTTGTGGTTGAGATGTGTTTCTTGCAAACAGCAGAATGTTGGATCCTGTTTTCGTATCCAATCTCTTAGCCTGTGCCTTTTTATAGGTGAATTGAGCCCATTAATATTAAGTGATATTAATGACCAGTGGTTGTTTACTCCAGTTATTCTTATTGTTTTTGGTAGTATAGTTTGTGTGTCTCCCTTCTATGAGTTGTGCTGGTGAAGGGTCTCTAGGTGCCTGAGTTCTTGTAGGCAGTGTTGGCCATGTTGGGTTCTTTGGGTTGTGATTTTCCTTCTATTATCTTCTGTAGGGCTGGATTTGTGGCTACGTATTGCTTAAATTTATTCTTATCCTGGAATGTCTTGTTTTCTCCATTGATAGTGAACGATAGCTTGGCTGGGTATAGTAGTTTGGGTTTGCATCCATGGTCTCTTAGCTTCTGCAGTACCTCTATCCAGGACCTCCTGGCTTTCATGGTTTCCATAGAGAAGTCAGGTGTAAGTCTGATCGGTTTACCTTTATAAGTTACTTGGCCTCTTTCCTTTGCAGCTCTTAATATCCTTTCTTTAACCTGTATATTCTGTGTTTTGATTATTATATGGCGAGGGGATGTTTTTCTTTGATCCAATCTGCTTGGTGTTCTGTATGCTTCTTGAATATTCAAAGGAATATCTTTCTTTATGTTGGGGAAGTTTTCTTCCATAATTTTGTTAAAAATATTTTCTGGGCCTTTGAGCTGTGACTCTTCTCCTTCTTCTATCCCAATTATTCTTATGTTTGGTCTTTTTATTGTGTCCCATATTTCCTGCATGTTTTGTGATGAGAATTTGTTGGCTTTGCTGTTTTCTTTGATCAGTGTGTTTATTTTCTCTATGGTGTCCTCAGAATCTGAGATTCTTTCTTCAATTTCTTGTATTCTATTGATTATGCTTGTTTCCGTGGGCTCTGCTTGTTGACCTGGATTTTCCATATCCAGCTGGTGCTCAGCTTGTGTTTTCTTCCTTGCTTCCCTTTCAGTTTTCAATTCTTGAACTGTTTCCATTACCTGTTTGATCGTTTTTTCCTGGTTTCCCAGGGTATCCTGTACCTGTTTGATCGTTTTTTCTTGGTTTTCCAGGGTATCTTGGACGTATTTTCTCATTTCTCCAAACTTTTGGTTAAACTTCTCATCCATTTCTATAAGGGCGTTTTTCACATGTTGTTTAATGGACTCTATTGCTTTCATAAAGTCAATTTTTTCCACTTCTTCCGTATTAGGGTGTTCAAGTCCTTCTGTTGTAAGATCATTGTGTTCTGGTGTTTTCATGTTGTTTTTCAGATTATTGGGTGAATTCTTGCCTTGGCGCCTGCCCATCTCCTCCTATTAGTCTATCTAATGGGTCTTCTGCAACCGGATCAGGTTTCCCCGTTGGCCAGGGGCTCCTCTTACCAAAACGCTGTCGCCTTGTTTCCTGGCTCCAACCAGGGGCCAAGTTCCCTCTCTCCCCGGGAAGGGTCTTCAGGAACAGGACCTGGCTCCTTCCTTGCTAGGGATCTAGCCAATCAACGGCCTACCTCTTTGCTTTAATTGTAGTGGGGCGATCTGCTCTTGGTGTCGCGCTCGGTCTCTGTAGCTTGCATCTGCTGTCCCGACGGTTCCCGCCGCCTCTGTCCTCTGCTGCCGCTTGGGATCTAGCCGGTCCCAAAACACCCCCCGCGGGGGGGGCGGGGCCCTCCGCCCCGCCCCCGCCCCCCGCCCCCCCCCCCCCCCCGCCCCCCCCCCCCCCCCCCTTTTTTTTTTTTTTTTTTAAAAAAATTTTTTTTTTTTCAAAAGTAAAGCTTCTACAGAGAAAAGGAACACTGTTCTTACTTCTGTCAAATCTTTGACATATCACAAACAATAGCTTATCTTTTCAGAGAAAGACAGGTGCGTTTTTCACAAAAGCATTTCATGAAATTGATATATTCAAAAGAACGTGATTATCGTTCAAAGTAAATTTTCCACAGAGACAAGGAACACAGTTCTCATTCTAACAATTCTGTGACATATCACAAACAACGACATCTCATTTCAGAGAAACACATGTGTTTCTCACAAAGGCATTTCATGAAATTCATTCACTTTCAAATGAACGTGATTATCTTTCAAATTAAAGCTTCTACAGAGAAAAGGAACACTGTTCTTACTTTTGTCAAGTCTTTGACATATCCCAAAAAACGGCTTATCTATTCAGAGAAAGACATGTGCGTTTCTCACAAAAGCATTTCATGAAATTCATACACTTTTAAAAGAACATGATTATCTTTCAAAGCAAAGTTTCTACAGAGACAAGGACGCAGTTCTCAGTTTTATCAAGTCTTTGACATATCACAAACAATGTCTTCTCATTTCAGAGAAACACATGTGCGTTTCTCAAAAAAGCATTTCATGAAATTCTTAACCTTTGAAAAGAACGTGATTATCTCACAAAGTAAAGCTTCTACAGAGAAAAGGAACACTGTTCTTAGTTTTGTCACGTCTTTGACATATTACAAACAAAGTCTTTTCATTTCAGAGAAACACATGTGCGTTTCTCACAAAAGCATTTCATGAAATTCATACACTTTCAAAGAACGTGATTATCTTTCAAAGCAAAGTTTCTACAGAGACAAGGAACACAGTTCTCATTCTAACAATTTTGTGACATATCACAAACAACGTCTTCTCATTTCAGAGAAACACATGTGTTTCTCACAAAGGCATTTCATGAAATTCATTCACTTTCAAATGAACGTGATTATCTTTCAAAGTAAAGCTTCTACAGAGAAAAGGAACACTGTTCTCACTTTTAACAATACTTTGACATATTCAAAAGAGACATTTCTCATTTGAGAGTAACACAGTGTGTTTCTCACAAAAGCATTTCAAGAAATTCTTAACCTTTAAAAAGAACGTGATTATCTCGCAAAGTAAATCTTCTACAGAGAGAAGGA
Source organism: Microtus agrestis (assembly GCA_902806775.1). Taxonomy (NCBI): domain Eukaryota; kingdom Metazoa; phylum Chordata; class Mammalia; order Rodentia; family Cricetidae; genus Microtus; species Microtus agrestis. The sequence goes on along the minus strand of CADCXT010006946.1, from coordinate 199,637 downwards.
ACACTGTTCTTAGTTTTGTCAAGTCTTTGACATATCACAAACAATGTCTTTTCATTTCAGAGAAACACATGTGCGTTTCTCACAAAAGCATTTCATGAAATTCATACACTTTCAAAAGAACGTGATTATCTTTCAAAGTAAAGCATCTACAAAGAAAAGCAAGAGTATTCTCAATTCTAACTTTGACATATCCCATACAACGGCTTATTTTTGCAGAGAAACACATGTGCATTTCTCACTAGAACATTTCATGAAATTCTTATCCTTTCAAAAGAACGCGATTATCTTTCAAAGTAAAGCTTCTACAGCGACAAGGAACACTGTTCTTACTTTTGTCAAGTCTCTGACATATCCCAAAAAACGGCTTATCTATTCAGAGAAAGACATGTGCGTTTCTCACAAAAGCATTTCATGAAACTCATACATTTTTAAAAGAACGTGATTATCTTTCAAAGAAAAGCTTCTACAGAGACAAGGAACACTGTTCTTACTTTTGTAAAGTCTTTAACATATCCCAAAATATGGCTTATCTATTCAGAGAAATACATGTGTGTTTCTCACAAAAGCACTTCATAAAATTCATATATTCAAAAGAACGTTATTATCTTTCAAAGTAAATTTTCCACAGAGACAAGGAACACAGTTCTCATTCTAACAATTCTGTGACATATCACAAAAATGTCTTCTCATTTCAGAGAAACACATGTGCGTTTCTCACAAAAGCATTTCATGAAATTCATACACTTTTAAAAGAACGTGATTATCTTTCAAAGCAAAGTTTCTACAGAGACAAGGACGCAGTTCTCAGTTTTATCAAGTCTTTGACATATCACAAACAATGTCTTCTCATTTCAGAGAAACACATGTGCGTTTCTCAAAAAAGCATTTCATGAAATTCTTAACCTTTGAAAAGAACGTGATTATCTTGCAAAGTAAAGCTTCTACAGAGAAAAGGAACACTTTTCTTACTTCTGTCAAGTCTTTGACATATCACAAACAATGGCTTATCTTTTCAGAGAAAGACAGGTGCGTTTCTCACAAAAGCATTTCATGAAATTCATATATTCAAAAGAACGTGATTATCGTTCAAAGTAAAGTTTCTACAGAGACAAGGAACACAGTTCTCATTCTAACAATTCTGTGACATATCACAAACAACGACATCTCATTTCAGAGAAACACATGTGTTTCTCACAAAGGCATTTCATGAAATTCATTCACTTTCAAATGAACGTGATTATCTTTCAAAGTAAAGCTTCTACAGAGAAAAGGAACACTGTTCTTACTTTTGTCAAGTCTTTGACATATCACAAAAAACAGTTTATCTATTCAGAGAAAGACATGTGCGTATCTCACAAAAACATTTCATGAATCTCATACACTTTTAAAAGAACGTGATTATCTTTAAATCAAAGTTTCTACAGAAACAAGGAACACAGTTCTCATTCTCACAATTCTGTGACATATAACAAACAACGTCTTCTCATTTCAGAGAAACACATGTGTTTCTCACAAAGGCATTTCATGAAATTCATTCACTTTCAAAGGAACGTGATTATCTTTCAAAGTAAAGCATCTACAGAGAAAAGGAACACTGTTCTCACTTTTAACAATACCTTGACATATCCAAAAGAGACGTTTCTCATTTGAGAGTAACACATGTGCGTTTCTCAAAAAAGCATTTCATGAAATTCTTAACCTTTGAAAAGAACGTGATTATCTCGCAAGGTAAATCTTACAGAGAAAAGGAACACTGTTCTTAGTTTTGTCAAGTCTTTGACATATCACAAACCATGGCTTATCTTTTCAGAGAAAGACATGTGCATTTCTCACAAAAACATTTCATGAAATTCATACACATTTAAAAGAACGTGATTATCTTTCAAAGCACAGTTTCTACAGAGACAAGGAACACAGTTCTCAGTTTTGTCAAGTCTTTGACATTTCAAAAACATCTTTTCATTTCAGAGAAACACATGTGCGTTTCTCACAAAAGCATTTCATGAAATTCATACACTTTCAAAAGAACGTGATTATCTTTCAAAGAATAGCGTCTACAAAGAAAAGCAAGAGTGTTCTCACTTCTGACTAACTTTGACATATCCTATACAACGGCTTTTTTTTTGCAGAGAAAAACATGTGCATTTCTCACTAGAGCATTTCCTGAAATTCTTATCCTTTCAAATGAAAGCGATTATCTATCAAAGTAAAGCTTCTACAGAGACAAGGAACACTGTTCTTACTTTTGTCAAGTCTCTGACATATCCCAAAAAAACGGCTTATCTATTCAGAGAAAGACATGTGCATTTCTCACAAAAGCATTTCATGAAACTCATACACTTTTAAAAGAATGTGATTATCTTTCAAACTAAAGTTTCTACAGAGACAAGGAACACAGTTCTCATTCTAACAATTCTGTGACATATCACAAACAACGTCTTCTCATTTCAGAGAAACACATGTGTTTCTCACAAAGGCATTTCATGAAATTCATTCACTTTTAAAAGAACGTGATTATCTTTCAAAGCAAAGTTTCTACAGAGACAAGGACGCAGTTCTCAGTTTTATCAAGTCTTTGACATATCACAAACAATGTCTTCTCATTTCAGAGAAACACATGTGCGTTTCTCAAAAAAGCATTTCATGAAATTCTTAACCTTTGAAAAGAACGTGATTATCTCGCAAGGTAAATCTTCTACAGAGAAAAGGAACACTGTTCTTACTTCTGTCATGTCTTTGACATATCACAAACAATGGCTTATCTTTTCAGAGAAAGACCGGTGCGTTTCTCACAAAAGCATTTCATGAAATTCATATATTCAAAAGAACGTGATTATTGTTCAAAGTAAAGTTTCTACAGAGACAAGGAACACAGTTCTCATTCTAACAATTCTGTGACATATCACAAACAACGTCTTCTCATTTCAGAGAAAGACATGTGCGTTTCTCACAAAAGCATTACATGAAATTCTATTGCTTTCAAAAGAAGGTGATTATCTTTCAAAGTAAAGCTTCTACAGAGACAAGGAACACTCTTCTTACTTTTGTCAAGTCTCTGACAGATCCCAAAAAACGGTTTATCTATTCAGAGAAAGACATGTGCATTTCTCACAAAAGCATTTCATGAAACTCATACACTTTTAAAAGAACGTGATTATCTTTAAAAGCAAAGTTTCTACAGAGACAAGGAACACAGTTCTCATTCTAACAATTCTGTGACATATCACAAACAACGTCTTCTCATTTCAGAGAAACACATGTGCGTTTCTCACAAAAGCATTTCATGAAATTCATACACTTTCAAAAGAACGTGATTATCTTTCAAAGAATAGCGTCTACAAAGAAAAGCAAGAGTGTTCTCACTTCTGACTAACTTTGACATATCCTATACAACGGCTTTTTTTTTTGCAGAGAAAAACATGTGCATTTCTCACTAGAGCATTTCCTGAAATTCTTATCCTTTCAAATGAAAGCGATTATCTATCAAAGTAAAGCTTCTACAGAGACAAGGAACACTGTTCTTACTTTTGTCAAGTCTCTGACATATCCCAAAAACGGCTTATCTATTCAGAGAAAGACATGTGCATTTCTCACAAAAGCATTTCATGAAACTCATACACTTTTAAAAGAATGTGATTATCTTTCAAACTAAAGTTTCTACAGAGACAAGGAACACAGTTCTCATTCTAACAATTCTGTGACATATCACAAACAACGTCTTCTCATTTCAGAGAAACACGTGTGTTTCTCACAGAAGCGGTTTATGAAATTCCATCTCTTTCAAATGAACGTGATCATCTTTCAAAGTAAAGCTTCTACAGAGAAAAGGAACACTGTTCTCACTTTTAACAATACTTTGACATATTCAAAACAGACGTTTCTCATTTGAGAGTAACACAGTGCGTTTCTCACAAAAGCATTTCATGAAATTCTTAACCTTTGAAAAGAACGTGATTATCTCTCAAAGTAAATCTTCTACAGAGAAAAGGAACACTGTTCTTAGTTTTGTCAAGTCTTTGACATATTACAAACAACGTCTTTTCATTTCAGAGAAAGACATGTGTGTTTCTCACAAAAGAATTTCATGAAATTCATACACTTTCAAAAGAACGTGATTATCTTTCAAACTAAAGCATCTACAAAGAAAAGCAAGAGTGTTCTCAATTCTAACTTTGACATACCCCATACAACGGCTTATTTTTGCAGAGAAACACATGTGCATTTCTCACTAGAGCATTTCATGAAATTCTTATCCTTTCAAAAGAACGCGATTATCTTTAATAGTAAAGCTTCTACAGAGACAAGGAACACTGTTCTTACTTTTGTCAAGTCTTTGACATATCCCAAAAAACGGCTTATCTATTCAGAGAAAGACATGTGCGTATCTCACAAAAACATTTCATGAAGCTCATAACCTTTTAAAAGAACGTGATTATCTTTAAAAGCAAAGTTTCTACAGAGACAAGGAACACAGTTCTCATTCTAACAATTCTGTGACATATCACAAACAACGTCTTCTCATTTCAGAGAAACACATGTGTTTCTCACAAAGGCATTTCATGAAATTCATTCACTTTTAAAAGAACGTGATTATCTTTCAAAGCAAAGTTTCTACAGAGACAAGGACGCAGTTCTCAGTTTTATCAAGTCTTTGACATATCACAAACAATGTCTTCTCATTTCAGAGAAACACATGTGCGTTTCTCAAAAAAGCATTTCATGAAATTCTTAACCTTTGAAAAGAACGTGATTATCTCGCAAAGTAAAGCTTCTACAGAGCAAAGGAACACTGTTCTTACTTCTGTCAAGTCTTTGACATATCACAAACAATGGCTTATCTTTTCAGAGAAAGACAGGTGCGTTTCTCACAAAAGCATTTCATGAAATTCATATATTCAAAAGAACGTGATTATCGTTCAAAGTAAAGTTTCTACAGAGACAAGGAACACAGTTCTCATTCTAACAATTCTGTGACATATCACAAACAAGGTCTTCTCATTTCAGAGAAAGACATGTGCGTTTCTCACAAAAGCATTACATGAAATTCTATTGCTTTCAAAAGAAGGTGATTATCTTTCAAAGTAAAGCTTCTACAGAGACAAGGAACACTCTTCTTACTTTTGTCAAGTCTCTGACAGATCCCAAAAAACGGTTTATCTATTCAGAGAAAGACATGTGCATTTCTCACAAAAGCATTTCATGAAACTCATACACTTTTAAAAGAACGTGATTATCTTTAAAAGCAAAGTTTCTACAGAGACAAGGAACACAGTTCTCATTCTAACAATTCTGTGACATATCACAAACAACGTCTTCTCATTTCAGAGAAACACATGTGTGTTTCTCACAAAGGCATTTCATGAAATTCATTCACTTTCAAATGAACGTGATTATCTTTCAAATTAAAGCTTCTACATAGAAAAGTAACACTGTTCTCACTTTTAACAATAGTTTGACATATTCAAAACCGACGTTTCTCATTTGAGAGTAACACATGTGCGTTTCTCACAAAAGCATTTCATGAAATTCTTAACCTTTGTAAAGTACGTGATTATCTCGCAAGGTAAATCTTCTACAGAGAAAAGGAACACTGTTCTTAGTTTTGTCAAGTCTTTGACATTATCACAAACAATGGCTTATCTTTTCAGACAAAGACATGTGCGTTTATCACAAAAGCATTTCATGAAATTCATACACTTTTAAAGAACGTGATTATCTTTCAAAGCAAAGTTTCTACAGAGACAAGGAACACAGTTCTCAGTTTTGTCAAGTCTTTGACATTTCAAAAACATCTTTTCATTTCAGAGAAACACATGTGCGTTTCTCACAAAAGCATTTCATGAAATTCATACACTTTCAAAAGAACGTGATTATCTTTCAAAGTAAAGCGTCTACAAAGAAAAGCAAGAGTGTTCTCACTTCTGACTAACTTTGATATATCCTATACAACGGCTTCTTTTTGCAGAGAAAAACATGTGCATTTCTCACTAGAGCATTTCATGAAATTCTTATCCTTTCAAATGAAAGCGATTATCTTTCAAAATAAAGCTTCTACAGAGACAAGGATATGACATATCCCAATAAACGGCTTATCTATTCAGAGAAAGACATGTGCGTATCTCACAAAAACATTTCATGAAACTCATACACTTTTAAAGAATGTGATTATCTTTCAAAGTAAAGTTTCTACAGAGACAAGGAACACAGTTCTCATTTTAACAATTCTGTGACATATCACAAACAATGTCTTTTCATTTCAGAGAAACACATGTGCGTTTCTCACAAAAGCATTTCATGAAATTCATACACTTTCAAAAGAACGTGATTATCTTTCAAAGCAAAGTTTCTACAGAGACAAGGACGCAGTTCTCAGTTTTATCAAGTCGTTGACATATCACGAACAATGTCTTCTCATTTCAGAGAAACACATGTGCGTTTCTCAAAAAAGCATTTCATGAAATTCTTAACCTTTGAAAAGAACGTGATTATCTCGCAAAGTAAAGCTTCTACAGAGAAAAGGAACACTGTTCTTACTTCTGTCAAGTCTTTGACATATCACAAACATTGGCTTATCTTTTCAGAGAAAGACAGGTGCGTTTCTCACAAAAGCATTTCATGAAATTCATATATTCAAAAGAACGTGATTATCGTTCAAAGTAAAGTTTCTACAGAGACAAGGAACACAGTTCTCATTCTAACAATTCTGTGACATATCACAAACAACGTCTTCTCATTTAAGAGAAACACATGTGTGTTTCTCACAAAGGCATTTCATGAAATTCATTCACTTTCAAATGAACGTGATTATCTTTAAAATTAAAGCTTCTACAGAGAAAAGGAACACTGTTCTCACTTTTAACAATACTTTGACATATTTAAAACAGACGTTTCTCATTTGAGAGTAACACATGTGCGTTTCTCACAAAAGCATTTCATGAAATTCTTAACCTTTGAAAAGAACGTGATTATCTCGCAAAGTAAAGCTTCTACAGAGAAAAGGAACACTGTTCTTACTTCTGTCAAGTCTTTGACATATCACAAACATTGGCTTATCTTTTCAGAGAAAGACAGGTGCGTTTCTCACAAAAGCATTTCATGAAATTCATATATTCAAAAGAACGTGATTATCGTTCAAAGTAAAGTTTCTACAGAGACAAGGAACACAGTTCTCATTCTAACAATTCTGTGACATATCACAAACAACGTCTTCTCATTTAAGAGAAACACATGTGTGTTTCTCACAAAGGCATTTCATGAAATTCATTCACTTTCAAATGAACGTGATTATCTTTCAAATTAAAGCTTCTACAGAGAAAAGGAACACTGTTCTCACTTTTAACAATACTTTGACATATTTAAAACAGACGTTTCTCATTTGAGAGTAACACATGTGCGTTTCTCACAAAAGCATTTCATGAAATTCTTAATCTTTGAAAAGAACGTGATTATCTCGCAAGGTAAATCTTCTACAGAGAAAAGGAACACTGTTCTTAGTTTTGTCAAGTCTTTGACATATCACAAACAATGGCTTATTTTTTCAGACAAAGACATGTGCGTTTCTCGCAAAAGCATTTCATGAAATTCATACACTTTTAAAAGAACGTGATTATCTTTCAAAGCAAAGTTTCTATAGACGCAAGGAACACAGTTCTCAGTTTTGTCAAGTCTTTTACATTTCAAAAACATCTTTTCATTTCAGAGAAACACCTGTGCGTTTCTCACAAAAGCATTTCATGAAATTCATACACTTTCAAAAGAACGTGATTATCTTTCATAGTAAAGCGTCTACAAAGAAAAGCAAGAGTGTTCTCACTTCTGACTAACTTTGACATATACTATACAATGGCTTCTTTTTGCAGAGAAAAACATGTGCATTTCTCACTAGAGCATTTCATGAAATTCTTATCCTTTCAAATGAAAGCGATTATCTTTCAAAGTAAAGCTTCTACAGAGACAAGGATATGACATATCCCAAAAAATGGCTTATCTATTCAGAGAAAGACATGTGCGTATCTCACAAAAACATTTCATGAAACTCATACACTTTTAAAAGAACGTGATTATCTTTCAAAGCAAAGTTTCTACAGAGACAAGGACGCAGTTCTCAGTTTTATCAAGTCTTTGACATATCACAAACAATGTCTTCTCATTTCAGAGAAACACATGTGCGTTTCTCAAAAAAGCATTTCATGAAATTCTTAACCTTTGAAAAGAACGTGATTATCTCGCAAAGTAAAGCTTCTACAGAGAAAAGGAACACTTTTCTTACTTCTGTCAAGTCTTTGACATATCACAAACAATGGCTTATCTTTTCAGAGAAAGACAGGTGCGTTTCTCACAAAAGCATTTCATGAAATTCATATATTCAAAAGAACGTGATTATCGTTCAAAGTAAAGTTTCTACAGAGACAAGGAACACAGTTCTCATTCTAACAATTCTGTGACATATCACAAACAATGACATCTCATTTCAGAGAAACACATGTGTTTCTCACAAAGGCATTTCATGAAATTCATTCACTTTCAAATGAACGTGATTATCTTTCAAAGTAAAGCTTCTACAGAGAAAAGGAACACTGTTCTTACTTTTGTCAAGTCTTTGACATATCCCAAAAAACAGTTTATCTATTCAGAGAAAGACATGTGCGTATCTCACAAAAACATTTCATGAATCTCATACACTTTTAAAAGAACGTGATTATCTTTCAAATCAAAGTTTCTACAGAAACAAGGAACACAGTTCTCATTCTAACAATTCTGTGACATATAACAAACAACGTCTTCTCATTTCAGAGAAACACATGTGTTTCTCACAAAGGCATTTCATGAAATTCATTCACTTTCAAAGGAACGTGATTATCTTTCAAAGTAAAGCTTCTACAGAGAAAAGGAACACTGTTCTCACTTTTAACAATACCTTGACATATCCAAAAGAGACGTTTCTCATTTGAGAGTAACACATGTGCGTTTCTCACAAAAGCATTTCATGAAATTCTTAACCTTTAAAAAGAACGTGATTATCTCTCAAAGTAAATCTTACAGAGAAAAGGAACACTGTTCTTAGTTTTGTCAAGTCTTTGACATATCACAAACAACGTCTTTTCATTTCAGAGAAACACATGTGCGTTTCTCACAAAAGAATTTCATGAAATTCATACATTTCAAAAGAAGGTGATTATCTTTCAAAGTAAAGCGTCTACAAAGAAAAGCAAGAGTGTTCTCAATTCTAACTTTGACGTATCCCATACAACGGCTTATTTTTGCAGAGAAACACATGTGCTTTTCTCACTAGAACATTTCATGAAATTCTTATACTTTCAAAAGAACGCGATTATCTTTCAAAGTAAAGCTTCTACAGAGACAAGGAACACTGTTCTTACTTTTGTAAAGTCTTTGACATATCCCAAAATATGGCTTATCCATTCAGAGAAATACATGTGTGTTTCTCACAAAAGCACTTCATAAAATTCATATATTCAAAAGAATGTGATTATCTTTCAAAGTAAAGCGTCTACAAAGAAAAGCAAGAGTGTTCTCAATTCTAACTTTGACATATCCCATACAACGGCTTATTTTTGCAGAGAAACACATGTGCATTTCTCACTAGAGCATTTCATGAAATTCTTATCCTTTCAAAAGAACGCGATTATCTTTCAAAGTAAAGCTTCTACAGAGACAAGGAACACTGTTCTTACTTTTGTAAAGTCTTTGACATATCCCAAAAAATGGCTTATCCATTCAGAGCAATACATGTGTGTTTCTCACAAAAGCACTTCATAAAATTCATATATTCAAAAGAATGTGATTATCTTTCAAAGTAAAGCGTCTACAAAGAAAAGCAAGAGTGTTCTCAATTCTAACTTTGACATATCCCATACAACGGCTTATTTTTGCAGAGAAACACATGTGCATTTCTCACTAGAGCATTTCATGAAATTCTTATCCTTTCAAAAGAACGCGATTATCTTTCAAAGTAAAGCTTCTACAGAGACAAGGAACACTGTTCTTACTTTTGTCAAGTCTTTGACATATCCCAAAAAACGGCTTATCTATTCAGAGAAAGACATGTGCGTATCTCACAAAAACATTTCATGAAGCTCATACACTTTTAAAAGAACGTGATTATCATTCAAAGCAAAGTTTCTACAGAGACAAGGAACACAGTTCTCATTCTAACAATTCTGTGACATATCACAAACAACGTCTTCTCATTTCAGAGAAACACATGTGTTTCTCACAAAGGCATTTCATGAAATTCATTCACTTTCAAAGGAACGTGATTATCTTTCAAAGTAAAGCTTCTACAGAGAAAAGGAACACTGTTCTCACTTTTAACAATACTTTGACATATTCAAAAGAGACGTTTCTCATTTGAGAGTAACACAGTGCGTTTCTCACAAAAGCATTTCATGAAATTCTTAACCTTTAAAAAGAACGTGATTATCTCTCAAAGTAAATCTTCTACAGAGAAAAGGAACACTGTTCTTAGTTTTGTCAAGTCTTTGACATATCACAAACAACGTCTTTTCATTTCAGAGAAACACATGTGCGTTTCTCACAAAACCATTTCATGAAATTCATACACTTTCAAAAGAACGTGATTATCCTTCAAAGTAAAGCGTCTACAAAGAAAAGCAAGAGTGTTCTCAATTCTAACTTTGACATATCCCATACAACGGCTTATTTTTGCAGAGAAACACATGTGCATTTCTCACTAGAGCATTTCATGAAATTCTTATCCTTTCAAAAGAACGCGATTATCTTTCAAAGTAAAGCTTCTACAGAGACAAGGAACACTGTTCTTACTTTTGTCAAGTCTTTGACATATCCCAAAAAACGGCTTATCGATTCAGAGAAAGACATGTGCGTATCTCACAAAAACATTTCATGAAGCTCATACACTTTTAAAAGAACGTGATTATCTTTCAAAGCAAAGTTTCTACAGAGACAAGGAACACAGTTCTCATTCTAACAATTCTGTGACATATCACAAACAACGTCTTCTCATTTCAGAGAAACACATGTGTTTCTCACAAAGGCATTTCATGAAATTCATTCACTTTAAATGAACGTGATTATCTTTCAAAGTAAAGCTTCTAGAGAGAAAAGGAACACTGTTCTCACTTTTAACAATACTTTGACATATCCCAAACAATGGTTTCTCATTTGAGAGTAACACATGTGTGTTTCTCACAAAAAGCATTTCATGAAATTCTTAACCTTTAAAAAGAACGTGATTATCTCTCAAAGTAAAGCTTCTACAGAGAAAAGGAACACTGTTCTTAGTTTTGTCAAGTCTTTGACATATCACAAACAACGTCTTTTCATTTCAGAGAAACACATGTGCGTTTCTCACAAAAGAATTTCATGAAATTCATACACTTTCAAAAGAACATGATTATCTTTCAAAGTAAAGCATCTACAAAGAAAAGCAAGAGTGTTCTCAATTCTAACATTTTGACATATTCCCAAACAACGGCTTATTTTTGCAGAGAAACACATGTGCATTTCTCACTAGAGCATTTCATGAAATTCTTATCCTTTCAAAAGAACGTGATTATCTTTCAAAGTAAAGCTTCTACAGCGACAAGGAACACTGTTCTTACTTTTGTCAAGTCTCTGACATATCCCAAAAAACGGCTTATCATATTCAGAGAAAGACATGTGCGTTTCTCACAAAAGCATTTCATGAAACTCATACATTTTTAAAAGAACGTGATTATCTTTCAAAGTAAAGCTTCTACAGAGACAAGGAACACTGTTCTTACTTTTGTCAAGTCTTTGACATATCCCAAAAAATGGCTTATCTATTCAGAGAAATACATGTGTGTTTCTCACAAAAGCACTTCATAAAATTCATATACTTTCAAAAGAACGTTATTATCTTTCAAAGTAAATTTTCTACAGAGACAAGGAACACAGTTCTCATTCTAACAATTCTGTGACATATCACAAAAATGTCTTCTCATTTCAGAGAAACACATGTGCGTTTCTCACAAAAGCATTTCATGAAATTCATACACTTTTAAAAGAACGTAATTATCTTTCAAAGCAAAGTTTCTACAGAGACAAGGAACGCAGTTCTCAGTTTTATCAAGTCTTTGACATATCACAAACAATGTCTTCTCATTTCAGAGAAACACATGTGCGTTTCTCAAAAAAAGCATTTCATGAAATTCTTAAACTTTAAAAAGAACGTGATTATCTCTCAAAGTAAAGCTTCTACAGAGAAAAGGAACACTGTTCTTAGTTTTGTCAAGTCTTTGACATATCACAAACAATGGCTTATCTTTTCAGAGAAAGACATGTGCGTTTCTCACAAAAGCATTTCATGAAATTCATACATTTCAAAAGAACGTGATTATCGTTCAAAGTAAAGTTTCTACAGAGACAAGGAACACAGTTCTCATTCTAAAAATTCTGTGACATATCACAAACCACGTCTTCTCATTTCAGAGAAACACATGTGTGTTTCTCACAAAAGCATTTCATGAAATTCATTCACTTTCAAATGAACGTGATTATCTTTCAAAGTAAAGCTTCTACAGAGAAAAGGAACACTGTTCTTACTTTTGTCAAGTCTTTGACATATCCCAAAAAAAGCTTATCTATTCAGAGAAAGACATGTGCGTATCTCACAAAAGCATTTCATGAATCTCATACACTTTTAAAAGAACGTGATTATCTTTCAAAGCATAGTTTCTACAGAGACAAGGAACACAGTTTTCACTTTTCTAACAATTCTGTGACATATAACAAACAATGTCTTCTCATTTCAGGGAAACACATGTGTTTTTCTCACAAAAGGAATTTCATGAAATTCATTCACTTTCAAAGGAACGTGATTATCTTTCAAAGTAAAGCTTCTACAGAGAAAAGGAACACTGTTCTCACTTTTAACAATACTTTGACATATCACAAAGGGACGTTTCTCATTTGAGAGAAACACATGTGCGTTTCTCACAAAAGCATTTCATGAAATTCTTACACTTTTAAAAGAACGTGATTATCTCTCAAAGTAAATTTTCTACAGAGAAAAGGAACACTGTTCTTAGTTTTGTCAAGTCTTTGACATATCACAAACAATGTCTTTTCATTTCAGAGAAACACATGTGCGTTTCTCACAAAAGCATTTCATGAAATTCATACACTTTGAAAAGAACGTGATTATCTTTCAAAGTAAAGCTTCTCCAGAAAAAGGAAGACTGTTCTCAATTCTAACACTTTGACGTATCACAAACAACGGCTTATCTTTTCAGAGAAACACATGTGCATTTCTCACAAAAGCATTTCATGAAATTCTTATACTTTCAAAAGAACGTGATTATCTTTCAAAGTAAAGCTTCTACAGAGACAAGGAACACTGTTCTTACTTTTGTCAAGTCTGTGACTTATCCCAAACAACGGCTTATCTATTTCAGAGAAAGACATGTGTGTTTCTCACAAAGGCATTTCATGAAATTCATACATTTTTAAAAGAACGTGATTATCTTTCAAAGTAAAGCTTCTACAGAGACAAGGAACACTGTTCTTACTTTTGTCAAGTCTCTGACATATCCCAAAAAAACGGCTTATCTATTCAGAGAAAGACATGTGCGTTTCTCACAAAAGCATTTCATGAAACTCATACACTTTTAAAAGAACGTGATTATCTTTAAAAGCAAAGTTTCTACAGAGACAAGGAACACAGTTCTCATTCTAATAATTCTGTGACATACCACAAACAACGTCTTCTCATTTCAGAGAAACACATGTGTTTCTCACAAAAGCATTTCATGAAATTCATACACTTTCAAAAGAACGTGATTATCTTTCAAAGTAAAGCGTCTACAAAGAAAAAAGGAAACTGTTCTCACTTCTGACTATACTTTGACATATCCAAAGAACGGCTTCTCATTTGAGAGAAAACATGTGCATTTCTCACTAAAGCATTTCATGAAATTCTTATCACCTTTCAAATGAAAGTGATTATCTTTCAAAGTAAAGCTTCTACAGAGACAAGGAACACTGTTCTTAGTTTTGTCAAGTCTTTGAAATATCCCAAACAACGGCTTATCATATTCAGAGAAAGACATGTGCGTTTCTCACAAAAGCATTTCATGAAATTCATACACTTTTAAAAGAAGGTGATTATCTTTCAAAGGAAAGCTTCTTCAGAGAAGTGAACACTGTTCTCACTTTTAACAATACTTTGACATATTCAAAAGAGACGGATTTCTCATTTGAGAGAAAGACATGTGCGTTTCTCACAAAAGCATTTCATGAAATTCATTAACCTTTGAAAAGAACGTGATTATCTTTCAAAGTAAAGCTTCTACAGAGACAAGGAACACTGTTCTTAGTTTTGTCAAGTCTTTGACATATTACAAACAAAGTCTTTTCATTTCAGAGAAACACATGTGCGTTTCTCACAAAAGCATTTCATGAAATTCATACACTTTCAAAAGAACGTGATTATCTTTCAAAGTAAAGCATCTACAAAGAAAAGGAACAGTGTTCTCACTTTCTAACATATTGACATATCCCAAAAAACGGCTTATTTTTTCAGAGAAACACATGTGCGTTTCTCACAAAAGCATTTCATGAAATTCTTATCACCTTTCAAAAGAACGTGATTATCTTTCAAAGTAAAGCTTCTACAGAGAAAAGGAACACTGTTCTTAGTTTTGTCAAGTCTTTGACATATCACAAACAATGGCTTATCTTTTCAGAGAAAGACATGTGCGTTTCTCACAAAAGCATTTCATGAAATTCATATACTTTTAAAAGAACGTGATTATCTTTCAAAGCAAAGTTTCTACAGAGACAAGGAACACAGTTCTCATTCTAACAATTCTGTGACATATCACAAACAACGTCTTCTCATTTCAGAGAAACACATGTGCGTTTCTCACAAAGGCATTTCATGAAATTCATATCACTTTCAAATGAACGTGATTCTCTTTCAAAGTAAAGCTTCTACAGAGAAAAGGAATACTGTTCTTACTTTTGTCAAGTCTTTGACATATTCCCAAACAAGGCTTATCAATTCAGAGAAAGACATGCGTTTCCACAAAAGCATTTCATGAAATTCATAACACTTTTAAAAAGAACGTGATTATCTTTCAAAGTAAAGCTTCTACAGAGACAAGGAACACTGTTCTTACTTTTGTCAAGTCTTTGACATATCAAAAACAACGTCTTATCATTTCAGAGAAACACATGTGTGTTTCTCACAAAAGCATTTCATGAAATTCATACACTTTCAAAAGAACGTGATTATCTTTCAAAGTAAAGCTTCTACAGAGAAAA
The DNA here is from genome assembly GCA_902806775.1 of Microtus agrestis. NCBI lineage: Eukaryota > Metazoa > Chordata > Mammalia > Rodentia > Cricetidae > Microtus > Microtus agrestis. Next base: position 184,346 of record CADCXT010006946.1, on the reverse strand, counting down.
GGAACAGTGTTCTCAATTTTAACAATTTGACATATCACAAACAATGGCTTATCTTTTCAGAGAAACACATGTGCGTTTCTCACAAAAGCATTTCATGAAATTCATACACTTTTAAAAGAACGTGATTATCTTTCAAAGTAAAGTTTCTACAGAGACAAGGATTCTCAGTTTTACATCTTTGACATATCCCAAAAAACGTCTTCTCATTTCAGAGAAACACATGTGTGTTTCTCACAAAAAGCATTTCATGAAATTCATACACTTTTTAAAGAACGTGATTATCTTTCAAAGTAAAGCTTCTACAGAGACAAGGAACACTGTTCTCACTTTTATCAAGTCTTTGACATATCACAAACAATGGCTTATCTTTTCAGAGAAACACATGTGCGTTTCTCACAAAAGCATTTCATGAAATTCATACACTTTTAAAAGAACGTGATTATCTTTCAAAGTAAAGTTTCTACAGAGACAAGGAACACAGTTCTCAGTTCTATCAAGTCTGTGACATATCACAAACAATGTCTTCTCATTTCAGAGAAACACATGTGCTTTCTCACAAAAGCATTTCATGAAATTCATTCACCTTTCAAAAGAACGTGATTATCTTTCAAAGTAAAGCTTCTACAGAGAAAAGGAACACTGTTCTTACTTTTGTCAAGTCTTTGACATATCACAAACAATGGCTTATCTTTTCAGAGAAAGACATGTGCGTTTCTCACAAAAGCATTTCATGAAATTCATACACTTTTAAAAGAACGTGATTATCTTTCAAAGCAAAGTTTCTACAGAGACAAGGAACACAGTTCTCATTCTAACAATTCTGTGACATATCACAAACAACGTCTTCTCATTTCAGAGAAACACATGTGTTTTCTCACAAAAGCATTTCATGAAATTCATTCACTTTCAAAAGAACGTGATTATCTTTCAAAGTAAAGCTTCTACAGAGAAAAGGAACACTGTTCTCACTTTTAACAATACTTTGACATATCACAAACGGACGTTTCTCATTTGAGAGTAACACATGTGCGTTTCTCACAAAAGCATTTCATGAAATTCTTAACCTTTGAAAAGAACGTGATTATCTCGCAAAGAAAATCTTCTACAGAGAAAAGGAACACTGTTCTTAGTTTGGTCAAGTGTTTGACATATCACAAACAACGTCTTCTCATTTCAGAGAAACACATGTGCGTTTCTCACAAAAGCATTTCAAGAAATTCTATTGCTTTCAAAAGAAGGTCATTATCTTTCAAAGTAAAGCTTCTACAGAGACAAGGAACACTGTTCTTACTTTTGTCTAGTCTCTGACATATCCCAAAAACGGATTATCTATACAGAAAAAGACATGTGCGTTTCTCACAAAAGCATTTCATGAAACTCATACACTTTTAAAAGAACGTGATTATCTTTAAAAGCAAAGTTTCTACAGAGACAAGGATCACAGTTCTCATTCTAACAATTCTGTTACATATAACAAACAACGTCTTCTCATTTCAGAGAAACACATTTGTTTCTCACAAAGGCATTTCATGAAATTCATTCACTTTCAAAGGAACGTGATTATCTTTCAAAGTAAAGCTTCTACAGAGAAAAGGAACACTGTTCTCACTTTTAACAATACTTTGACATATCCAAAAGAGACGTTTCTCATTTGAGAGTAACACATGTGTGTTTCTCACAAAAGCATTTCATGAAATTCTTAACCTTTAAAAAAGAACGTGATTATCTCTCAAAGTAAATCTTCTACAGAGAAAAGGAACACTGTTCTTAGTTTTGTCAAGTCTTTGACATATCACAAACAACGTCTTTTCATTTCAGAGAAACACATGTGCGTTTTCTCAAAAAGAATTTCATGAAATTCATACACTTTCAAAAGAACATGATTATCTTTCAAAGTAAAGCATCTACAAAGAAAAGCAAGAGTGTTCTCAATTCTAACTTTGACGTATTCCATACAACGGCTTATTTTTGCAGAGAAACACATGTGCATTTCTCACTAGAGCATTTCATGAAATTCTTATCCTTTCAAAAGAACGCGATTATCTTTCAAAGTAAAGCTTCTACAGAGAAAAGGAACACTGTTCTTACTTTTGTCAAGTCTCTGACATATCCCAAAAAACGGCTTATCTATTCAGAGAAAGACATGTGCGTTTCTCACAAAAGCATTTCATGAAACTCATACATTTTTAAAAGAACGTGATTATCTTTCAAAGTAAAGCTTCTACAGAGACAAGGAACACTGTTCTTACTTTTGTAAAGTCTTTGACATATCCCAAAATATGGCTTATCTATTCAGAGAAATACATGTGTGTTTCTCACAAAAGCACTTCATAAAATTCATATATTCAAAAGAACGTTATTATCTTTCAAAGTAAATTTTCCACAGAGACAAGGAACACAGTTCTCATTCTAACAATTCTGTGACATATCACAAAAAATGTCTTCTCATTTCAGAGAAACACATGTGCGTTTCTCACAAAAGCATTTCATGAAATTCATACACTTTTAAAAGAACGTGATTATCTTTCAAAGCAAAGTTTCTACAGAGACAAGGACGCAGTTCTCAGTTTTATCAAGTCTTTGACATATCACAAACAATGTCTTCTCATTTCAGAGAAACACATGTGCGTTTCTCAAAAAAGCATTTCATGAAATTCTTAACCTTTGAAAAGAACGTGATTATCTCGCAAAGTAAAGCTTCTACAGAGAAAAGGAACACTGTTCTTACTTCTGTCAAGTCTTTGACATATCACAAACAATGGCTTATCTTTTCAGAGAAAGACAGGTGCATTTCTCACAAAAGCATTTCATGAAATTCATATATTCAAAAGAACGTGATTATCGTTCAAAGTAAAGTTTCTACAGAGACAAGGAACACAGTTCTCATTCTAAAAATTCTGTGACATATCACAAACCACGTCTTCTCATTTCAGAGAAACACATGTGTTTCTCACAAAGGCATTTCATGAAATTCATTCACTTTCAAATGAACGTGATTATCTTTCAAAGTAAAGCTTCTACAGAGAAAAGGAACACTGTTCTTACTTTTGTCAAGTCTTTGACATATCCCAAAAAACAGCTTATCTATTCAGAGAAAGACATGTGCGTATCTCACAAAAATATTTCATGAATCTCATACACTTTTAAAAGAACGTGATTATCTTTAAAGCATAGTTTCTACACAGACAAGGAACACAGTTCTCATTCTAACAATTCTGTGACATATAACAAACAATGTCTTCTCATTTCAGGGAAACACATGTGTTTCTCACAAAGGAATTTCATGAAATTCATTCACTTTCAAAGGAACGTGATTATCTTTCAAAGTAAAGCTTCTACAGAGAAAAGGAACACTGTTCTCACTTTTAACAATACTTTGACATATCCAAAGGGACGTTTCTCATTTGAGAGTAACACATGTGCGTTTCTCACAAAAGCATTTCATGAAATTCTTAACCTTTAAAAAGAACGTGATTATCTCTCAAAGTAAATCTTCTACAGAGAAAAGGAACACTGTTCTTAGTTTTGTCAAGTCTTTGACATATCACAAACAATGTCTTTTCATTTCAGAGAAACACATGTGCGTTTCTCACCAAAGAATTTCATGAAATTCATACACTTTCAAAAGAACGTGATTATCTTTCAAAGTAAAGCGTCTCCAAAAAAAGCAAGAGTGTTCTCAATTCTAACTTTGACGTATCCCATACAACGGCTTATTTTTGCAGAGAAACACATGTGCATTTCTCACTAGAACATTTCATGAAATTCTTATCCTTTCAAAAGAACGCGATTATCTTTCAAAGTAAAGCTTCTACAGCGACAAGGAACACTGTTCTTACTTTTGTCAAGTCTCTGACTTATCCCAAAAAACGGCTTATCTATTCAGAGAAAGACATGTGCGTTTCTCACAAAGCATTTCATGAAACTCATACATTTTTAAAAGAACGTGATTATCTTTAAAAGTAAAGCTTCTACAGAGACAAGGAACACTGTTCTTACTTTTCTCAAGTCTCTGACATATCCCAAAAAACGGGTTATCTATTCAGAGAAAGACATGTGCGTTTCTCACAAAAGCATTTCATGAAACTCATACACTTTTAAAAGAATGTGATTATCTTTAAAAGCAAAGTTTCTACAGAGACAAGGAACACAGTTCTCATTCTAATAATTCTGTGACATATCACAAACAACGTCTTCTCATTTCAGAGAAACACGTGTGTTTCTCACAAAAGCATTTCATGAAATTCATACACTTTCAAAAGAACGTGATTATCTTTCAAAGTAAAGCGTCTACAAAGAAAATCAAGAGTGTTCTCACTTCTGACTAACTTTGACAAATCCTATACAACGGCTTCTTTTTGCAGAGAAAAACATGTGCATTTCTCACTAGAGCATTTCATGAAATTCTTATCCTTTCAAATGAAAGCGATTATCTTTCAAAGTAAAGCTTCTACAGAGACAAGGAACACTGTTCTTACTTTTGTCAAGTCTCTGAAATATCCCAAAAAACGGCTTATCTATTCAGAGAAAGACATGTGCGTTTCTCACAAAAGCATTTCATGAAACTCATACACTTTTAAAAGAATGTGATTATCTTTCAAAGTAAAGCTTCTACAGAGAAAAGGAACACTGTTCTCACTTTTAACAATACTTTGACATATTTAAAAGAGACGTTTCTCATTTGAGAGTAACACAGTGCGTTTCTCACAAAAGCATTTCATGAAATTCTTAACCTTTGAAAAGAACGTGATTATCTCTCAAAGTAAATCTTCTACAGAGAAAAGGAACACTGTTCTTAGTTTTGTCAAGTCTTTGACATATTACAAACAAAGTCTTTTCATTTCAGAGAAACACATGTGCGTTTCTCACAAAAGCATTTCATGAAATTCATACACTTTCAAAAGAACGTGATTATCTTTCAAAGTAAAGCGTCTACAAAGAAAAGCATGAGTGTTCTCACTTCTAACTTTGACATATCCCATAAAACGGCTTATTTTTGCAGAGAAACACATGTGCATTTCTCACTAGAGCATTTCATGAAATTCTTATCCTTTCAAAAGAACGCGATTATCTTTCAAAGTAAAGCTTCTACAGAGACAGGGAACACTGTTCTTACTTTTGTCAAGTCTTTGACATATCCCAAAAAACGGCTTATCTATTCAGAGAAAGACATGTGCCTATCTCACAAAAACATTTCATGAAGCTCATATACTTTTAAAAGAACGTGATTATCTTTCAAAGCAAAGTTTCTACAGAGACAAGGAACACAGTTCTCATTCTAACCATTCTGTGACATATCACAAAAACATCTTCTCATTTCAGAGAAACACATGTGTTTCTCACAAAGGCATTTCATGAAATTAATTCACTTTCAAATGAACGTGATTATCTTTCAAAGTAAAGCTTCTAGAGAGAAAAGGAACACTGTTCTCACTTTTAACCATACTTTGACATATTCAAAACAGACGTTTCTCATGAGAGTAACCACAAAAGCATTTCATGAAATTCTTAACCTTTAAAAAGAACGTGATTATCTCTCAAAGTAAATCTTCTACAGAGAAAAGGAACACTGTTCTTAGTTTTGTCAAGTCTTTGACATATCACAAACAACGTTTTCTCATTTCAGAGAAACACATGTGCATTTCTCACAAAAGAATTTCATGAAATTCATACACTTTCAAAAGAACGTGATTATCTTTCAAAGTAAAGCGTCTACAAAGAAAAGCAAGAGTGTTCTCAATTTTAACTTTGACATATCCCAAACAACGGCTTATTTTTTCAGAGAAACACATGTGCATTTCTCACTAGAGCATTTCATGAAATTCTTATCCTTTTCAAAGAACGCGATTATCTTTCAAAGTAAAGCTTCTACAGAGACAAGGATATGACATATCCCAATAAACGGCTTATCTATTCAGAGAAAGACATGTGCGTATCTCACAAAAACATTTCATGAAACTCATACACTTTTAAAGAATGTGATTATCTTTCAAAGTAAAGTTTCTACAGAGACAAGGAACACAGTTCTCATTTTAACAATTCTGTGACATATCACAAAAAATGTCTTCTCATTTCAGAGAAACACATGTGCGTTTCTCACAAAAGCATTTCATGAAATTCATACACTTTTAAAAGAACGTGATTATCTTTCAAAGCAAAGTTTCTACAGAGACAAGGACGCAGTTCTCAGTTTTATCAAGTCGTTGACATATCACAAACAATGTCTTCTCATTTCAGAGAAACACATGTGCGTTTCTCAAAAAAGCATTTCATGAAATTCATTAACCTTTGAAAAGAACGTGATTATCTTTCAAAGTAAAGCTTCTACAGAGAAAAGGAACACTGTTCTTACTTCTGTCAAGTCTTTGACATATCACAAACATTGGCTTATCTTTTCAGAGAAAGACAGGTGCGTTTCTCACAAAAGCATTTCATGAAATTCATATATTCAAAAGAACGTGATTATCTTTCAAAGTAAAGTTTCTACAGAGACAAGGAACACAGTTCTCATTCTAACAATTCTGTGACATATCACAAACAACGTCTTCTCATTGCAGAGAAACACACAAATGTTTCTCACAAAGGCATTTCATGAAATTCATTCACTTTCAAAAGAACGTCAATATCTTTCAAATTAAAGCTTCTACAGAGAAAAGGAACACTGTTCTCACTTTTAACAATACTTTGACATATTCAAAACAGACGTTTCTCATTTGAGAGTAACACATGTGCGTTTCTCACAAAAGCATTTCATGAAATTCTTAACCTTTGAAAAGAACGTGATTATCTCGCAAAGAAAATCTTCTACAGAGAAAAGGAACACTGTTCTTAGTTTGGTCAAGTGTTTGACATATCACAAACAACGTCTTCTCATTTCAGAGAAACACATGTGCGTTTCTCACAAAAGCATTTCAAGAAATTCTATTGCTTTCAAAAGAAGGTCATTATCTTTCAAAGTAAAGCTTCTACAGAGACAAGGAACACTGTTCTTACTTTTGTCTAGTCTCTGACATATCCCAAAAAACGGATTATCTATACAGAAAAAGACATGTGCGTTTCTCACAAAAGCATTTCATGAAACTCATACACTTTTAAAAGAACGTGATTATCTTTAAAAGCAAAGTTTCTACAGAGACAAGGATCACAGTTCTCATTCTAACAATTCTGTTACATATAACAAACAACGTCTTCTCATTTCAGAGAAACACATGTGTTTCTCACAAAGGCATTTCATGAAATTCATTCACTTTCAAAGGAACGTGATTATCTTTCAAAGTAAAGCTTCTACAGAGAAAAGGAACACTGTTCTCACTTTTAACAATACTTTGACATATCCAAAAGAGGACGTTTCTCATTTGAGAGTAACACATGTGTGTTTCTCACAAAAGCATTTCATGAAATTCTTAACCTTTAAAAAGAACGTGATTATCTCTCAAAGTAAATCTTCTACAGAGAAAAGGAACACTGTTCTTAGTTTTGTCAAGTCTTTGACATATCACAAACAACGTCTTTTCATTTCAGAGAAACACATGTGCGTTTCTCACAAAAGAATTTCATGAAATTCATACACTTTCAAAAGAACATGATTATCTTTCAAAGTAAAGCATCTACAAAGAAAAGCAAGAGTGTTCTCAATTCTAACTTTGACGTATCCCATACAACGGCTTATTTTTGCAGAGAAACACATGTGCATTTCTCACTAGAGCATTTCATGAAATTCTTATCCTTTCAAAAGAACGCGATTATCTTTCAAAGTAAAGCTTCTACAGCGACAAGGAACACTGTTCTTACTTTTGTCAAGTCTCTGACATATCCCAAAAAACGGCTTATCTATTCAGAGAAAGACATGTGCGTTTCTCACAAAAGCATTTCATGAAACTCATACATTTTTAAAAGAACGTGATTATCTTTCAAAGTAAAGCTTCTACAGAGACAAGGAACACTGTTCTTACTTTTGTAAAGTCTTTGACATATCCCAAAATATGGCTTATCTATTCAGAGAAATACATGTGTGTTTCTCACAAAAGCACTTCATAAAATTCATATATTCAAAAGAACGTTATTATCTTTCAAAGTAAATTTTCCACAGAGACAAGGAACACAGTTCTCATTCTAACAATTCTGTGACATATCAAAAAAATGTCTTCTCATTTCAGAGAAACACATGTGCGTTTCTCACAAAAGCATTTCATGAAATTCATACACTTTTAAAAGAACGTGATTATCTTTCAAAGCAAAGTTTCTACAGAGACAAGGACGCAGTTCTCAGTTTTATCAAGTCTTTGACATATCACAAACAATGTCTTCTCATTTCAGAGAAACACATGTGCGTTTCTCAAAAAAGCATTTCATGAAATTCTTAACCTTTGTAAAGAACGTGATTATCTCGCAAAGTAAAGCTTCTACAGAGAAAAGGAACACTGTTCTTACTTCTGTCAAGTCTTTGACATATCACAAACAATGGCTTATCTTTTCAGAGAAAGACAGGTGCGTTTCTCACAAAAGCATTTCATGAAATTCATATATTTAAAAGAACGTGATTATCGTTCAAAGTAAAGTTTCTACAGAGACAAGGAACACAGTTCTCATTCTAAAAATTCTGTGACATATCACAAACAACGTCTTCTCATTTCAGAGAAACACATGTGTTTTCTCACAAAGGCATTTCATGAAATTCATTCACTTTCAAATGAACGTGATTATCTTTCAAAGTAAAGCTTCTACAGAGAAAAGGAACACTGTTCTTACTTTTGTCAAGTCTTTGACATATCCCAAAAAACGCTTATCTATTCAGAGAAAGACATGTGCATATCTCACAAAAATATTTCATGAATCTCATACACTTTTAAAAGAACGTGATTATCTTTAAAGCATAGTTTCTACACAGACAAGGAACACAGTTCTCATTCTAACAATTCTGTGACATATAACAAACAATGTCTTCTCATTTCAGGGAAACACATGTGTTTCTCACAAAGGAATTTCATGAAATTCATTCACTTTCAAAGGAACGTGATTATCTTTCAAAGTAAAGCTTCTACAGAGAAAAGGAACACTGTTCTCACTTTTAACAATACTTTGACATATCCAAAGGGACGTTTCTCATTTGAGAGTAACACATGTGCGTTTCTCACAAAAGCATTTCATGAAATTCTTAACCTTTGAAATGAATGTGATTATCTCGCAAAGTAAATCTTCTACAGAGAAAAGGAACACTGTTCTTAGTTTGGTCAAGTGTTTGACATATCACAAACAACGTCTTCTCATTTCAGAGAAACACATGTGCGTTTCTCACAAAAGCATTTCAAGAAATTCTATTGCTTTCAAAAGAAGGTCATTATCTTTCAAAGTAAAGCTTCTACAGAGACAAGGAACACTGTTCTTACTTTTGTCTAGTCTCTGACATATCCCAAAAAACGGATTATCTATACAGAAAAAGACATGTGCGTTTCTCACAAAAGCATTTCATGAAACTCATACACTTTTAAAAGAACGTGATTATCTTTAAAAGCAAAGTTTCTACAGAGACAAGGATCACAGTTCTCATTCTAACAATTCTGTTACATATAACAAACAACGTCTTCTCATTTCAGAGAAACACATTTGTTTCTCACAAAGGCATTTCATGAAATTCATTCACTTTCAAAGGAACGTGATTATCTTTCAAAGTAAAGCTTCTACAGAGAAAAGGAACACTGTTCTCACTTTTAACAATACTTTGACATATCCAAAAGAGACGTTTCTCATTTGAGAGTAACACATGTGTGTTTCTCACAAAAGCATTTCATGAAATTCTTCACCTTTCAAATGTACGTGATTATCTATCAAAGTAAAGCTTCTACAGAGAACAGGAACACTCTTCTGAGTTTCGTCAAGTCGTTGACCTATCACAAACAATGGCTTATCTTTTCAGAGAGAGACATTTGTGTTTCTAACAAAAGCATTTCATGAAACTCATACACTTTTAAAAGAACGTGATTATCTTTCAAAGCAAAGTTTCTACAGAGACAAGGAACACAGTTATCATTCTAACAATTCTGTGACCTATCACAAACAATGTCTCCTCATTTCAGAGAAACACATATGCACTTCTCACAAGAGCATTTCATGAAATTTTTATCCTTTCAAAAGAACGCGATCATCTTTCAAAGTAAAGCTTCTACAGAAAAAAGGAACATTCTTCTCAGTTTTGTCAAGTCTTTGACATATCACAAACAATGGCTTATATTTTCAGAGAAAGACATGCACGTTTCTAACAAAAGCATTTCATGAAATTCTTAACCTTGGAAAAGAACGTGATTATCTCTCTAAGTAATTCTTCTACAGAGGAAAGGAAAACTGTTCTTAGTTTTGTCAAGTCTTTGACATATCACAAACAAGGTCTTCTCATTTCAGAGAAACACATGTGCGTTTCTCACAAAAGCATTTCATGAAATTCATACACTTTCAAAAGAACGTGATTATCTTTCAAAGTAAAGCGTCTACAAAGAAAAGCAAGAGTGTTCTCACTTCTAACTAACTTTGACATATCCCAAACAATGGCTTAATTTGCCAGAGAAACACATCTGCATTTCTCACTAGAGCATTTCATAAAATTCTTATCTTTTCAAAGAACGCGATTATCTTTCAAAGTAAAGTTTCTACAGAGACAAGGAACACTGTTCTTAGTTTTGTCAAGTCTTTGACATATCACAAACAACGTCTTCTCATTTCAGAGAAAAACATGTGCGTTTCTCACAAAAGCATTTCATGAAATTCATTGACTTTCAAAAGAACGTGATTATCTTTCAAAGTAAAGCTTCTACAGAGAAAAGGAACACTGTTCTTAGTTTTGTCAAGTCTTTGACATATCCCAAAAAACGGCTTATCTATTCAGAGAAAGACAGGTGTGTTTCTCACAAAAGCATTTCATGAAATTCATATATTCAAAAGAACATGATTATCTTTCAAAGTAAAGTTTCCACAAGAGAAGGATCACAGTTCTCATTTTAACAATACTGTGACATATCACAAACAACGTCATCTCATTTCAGAGAAAAACATGTGCGTTTCTCACAAAAGCATTTCATGAAATTCATACACTTTCAAAAGAATGTGATTATCTTTCAAAGTAAAGCGTCTACAAAGAAAAGGAAGAGTGTTCTCACTTCTAACTAACTTTGACATATCCCATACAATGGCTTATTTTTGCCGAGAAACACATGTGCATTTCTCAATAGAGCATTTCATAAAATTCTTATCTTTTCAAAGAACGCGATTATCTTTCAAAGTAAAGTTTCTACAAAGACAAGGAACACTGTTCTTAGTTTTGTCAAGTCTTTGACATATCACAAACAACGTCTTCTCATTTCAGAGAAAAACATGTGCGTTTCTCACAAAAGCATTTCATGAAATTCTATTGCATTCAAAAGAACGTGATTATCTTTCAAAGTAAAGCTTCTACAGAGACAAGGAACACAGTTCTTCCTTTTGTCAAGTCTTTGACATATCCCAAAAATGGCTTATCTATTCAGAGAAATACAGGTGTGTTTCTCACAAAAGCATTTCATAAAATTCATATATTCAAAAGAACGTGATTATCTTTCAAAGTAAAGTTTCCACAGAGACAAGGAACACAATTCTCATTCTAACAATTCTGTGAAATATCACAAACAACGGTTTCTCATTTCAGAGAAACACATGTGTGTTTCTCACAAAAGCATTTCATGAAATTCATTCACTTTCAAATGTACGTGATTATCTTTCAAAGTAAAGCTTCTACAGAGAACAGGAACACTCTTCTGAGTTTTGTCAAGTCGTTGACCTATCACAAACAATGGCTTATCTTTTCAGAGAGTGACATTTGTGTTTCTAACAAAAGCATTTCATGAAACTCATACACTTTTAAAAGAACGTGATTATCTTTCAAAGCAAAGTTTCTACAGAGACAAGGAACACAGTTATCATTCTAACAATTCTGTGACCTATCACAAACAATGTCTCCTCATTTCAGAGAAACACATATGCACTTCTCACAAGAGCATTTCATGAAATTTTTATCCTTTCAAAAGAACGCGATCATCTTTCAAAGTAAAGCTTCTACAGAAAAAGGAACACTCTACTCAGTTTTGTCAAGTCTTTGACATATCACAAACAATGGCTTATATTTTCAGAGAAAGACATGCACGTTTCTAACAAAAGCATTTCATGAAATTCTTAACCTTGGAAAAGAACGTGATTATCTCTCTAAGTAATTCTTCTACAGAGGAAAGGAAAACTGTTCTTAGTTTTGTCAAGTCTTTGACATATCACAAACAAGGTCTTCTCATTTCAGAGAAACACATGTGCGTTTCTCACAAAAGCATTTCATGAAATTCATACACTTTCAAAAGAACGTGATTATCTTTCAAAGTAAAGCGTCTACAAAGAAAAGCAAGAGTGTTCTCACTTCTAACTAACTTTGACATATCCCATACAATGGCTTAATTTGCCGAGAAACACATCTGCATTTCTCACTAGAGCATTTCATAAAATTCTTATCTTTTCAAAGAACGCGATTATCTTTCAAAGTAAAGTTTCTACAAAGACAAGGAACACTGTTCTTAGTTTTGTCAAGTCTTTCACATATCACAAACAACGTCTTCTCATTTCAGAGAAAAACATGTGCGTTTCTCACAAAAGCATTTCATGAAATTCTATTGAATTCAAAAGAACGTGATTATCTTTCAAAGTAAAGCTTCTACAGAGACAAGGAACACTGTTCTTAGTTTTGTCAAGTCTTTGACATATCCCAAAAAACGGCTTATCTATTCAGAGAAAGACAGGTGTGTTTCTCACAAAAGCATTTCATGAAATTCATACACTTTCAAAAGAATGTGATTATCTTTCAAAGTAAAGCGTCTACAAAGAAAAGGAAGAGTGTTCTCACTTCTAACTAACTTTGACATATCCCATACAATGGCTTATTTTTGCCGAGAAACACATGTGCATTTCTCAATAGAGCATTTCATAAAATTCTTATCTTTTCAAAGAACGCGATTATCTTTCAAAGTAAAGTTTCTACAAAGACAAGGAACACTGTTCTTAGTTTTGTCAAGTCTTTGACATATCACAAACAACGTCTTCTCATTTCAGAGAAAAACATGTGCGTTTCTCACAAAAGCATTTCATGAAATTCTATTGCATTCAAAAGAACGTGATTATCTTTCAAAGTAAAGCTTCTACAGAGACAAGGAACACAGTTCTTCCTTTTGTCAAGTCTTTGACATATCCCAAAAAATGGCTTATCTATTCAGAGAAATACAGGTGTGTTTCTCACAAAAGCATTTCATAAAATTCATATATTCAAAAGAACGTGATTATCTTTCAAAGTAAAGTTTCCACAGAGACAAGGAACACAATTCTCATTCTAACAATTCTGTGAAATATCACAAACAATGGTTTCTCATTTCAGAGAAACACATGTGTGTTTCTCACAAAAGCATTTCATGAAATTCATTCACTTTCAAATGTACGTGATTATCTTTCAAAGTAAAGCTTCTACAGAGAACAGGAACACTCTTCTGAGTTTCGTCAAGTCGTTGACCTATCACAAACAATGGCTTATCTTTTCAGAGAGTGACATTTGTGTTTCTAACAAAAGCATTTCATGAAACTCATACACTTTTAAAAGAACGTGATTATCTTTCAAAGCAAAGTTTCTACAGAGACAAGGAACACAGTTATCATTCTAACAATTCTGTGACCTATCACAAACAATGTCTCCTCATTTCAGAGAAACACATATGCACTTCTCACAAGAGCATTTCATGAAATTTTTATCCTTTCAAAAGAACGCGATCATCTTTCAAAGTAAAGCTTCTACAGAAAAAAGGAACACTCTTCTCAGTTTTGTCAAGTCTTTGACATATCACAAACAATGGCTTATATTTTCAGAGAAAGACATGCATGTTTCTAACAAAAGCATTTCATGAAATTCTTAACCTTGGAAAGAACGTGATTATCTCTCTAAGTAATTCTTCTACAGAGGAAAGGAAAACTGTTCTTAGTTTTGTCAAGTCTTTGACATATCACAAACAAGGTCTTCTCATTTCAGAGAAACACATGTGCGTTTCTCACAAAAGCATTTCATGAAATTCATACACTTTCAAAAGAACGTGATTATCTTTCAAAGTAAAGCGTCTACAAAGAAAAGCAAGAGTGTTCTCACTTCTAACTAACTTTGACATATCCCATACAATGGCTTAATTTGCCGAGAAACACATCTGCATTTCTCACTAGAGCATTTCATAAAATTCTTATCTTTTCAAAGAACGCGATTATCTTTCAAAGTAAAGTTTCTACAGAGACAAGGAACACTGTTCTTAGTTTTGTCAAGTCTTTGACATATCACAAACAACGTCTTCTCATTTCAGAGAAACACATGTGCGTTTCTCACAAAAGCATTTCATGAAATTCTATTGCTTTCAAAAGAACGTGATTATCTTTCAAAGTAAAGCTTCTACAGAGACAAGGAACACTGTTCTTCCTTTTGTCAAGTCTTTGACATATCCCAAAAAAATGGCTTATCTATTCAGAGAAAGACATGTGCGTATCTCAAAAAAACATTTCATGAAGCTCATACACTTTTAAAAGAACGTGATTATCTTTCAAAGCAAAGTTTCTACAGAGACAAGGAACACAGTTATCATTCTAACAATTCTGTGAACTATCACTAACAAGGTCTTCTCATTTCAGAGAAACACATGTGCGTTTCTCACTAAAGCATTTCATGAAATTCTTAACCTTTGAAAAGAACGTGATTATCTCTCAAAGTAAATCTTCTACAGAGAAAAGGAACACTGTTCTTAGTTTAGGCAAGTGTTTGACATATCCCAAAAAATTGCTTATCTTTTAAGAGAAAGACATGTGCATTTCTCACAAAAGTATTTCATAAAATTCACACACTTTCAAAAGAACGTGATTATCTTTCAAAATAAAGTTTCTACAGAGACAAGGAACACAGTTCTCAGTTTTGTCAAGTCTTTTACATAACACAAACAATGTCTTCTCATTTCAGAGAAACACATGTGCGTTTCTCACAAAAGCATTTTATGAAATTCTATTGCTTTCAAAGAACGTGACTATCTTTCAAAGTAAAGCTTCTACAGAGACAAGAAACACTGATCTTACTTTTTTCAATCTTTTACATATCACAAACAATGGCTTATCTTTTCAGAGAAAGACATGTGCGTTTCTCACAAAAGCATTTCATGAAATTCATATATTCAAAAGAACGTGATTATCTTTCAAAGTAAATTTTCCACAGAGACAAGGAACACAGTTCTCATTCTAACAATTCTGTGACATATCACAAACAATGTCTTTTCATTTCAGAGAAACACACGTGCGTCTCTCACAAAAGAATTTCATGAAATTCATACACTTTCAAAAGGACGTGATTTTCTTTCATAGTAAAGCGTCTACAAAGAAAAGGAAGAGTGTTCTCACTTCTAACTAACTTTGACATATCCCATACAATGGCTTATTTTTGCAGAGAAACACATGTGCATTTCTCACTATAGAATTTCATGAAATTCTTATCCTTTCAAAAGAACGCGATTATCTTTCAAAGTAAAGCTTCTACAGAGACAAGGTACACTGTTCTTACTTTTGTCAAGTCTTTGACATATCCCAAAAAACGTCTTATCTATTCAGAGAAAGACATGTGCGTATCTCACAAAAACATTTCATGAAGCTCATACACTTTTAACAGAATGTGATTATCTTTCAAAGCAAAGTTTCTACAGAGACAAGGAACACAGTTCTCATTCTAACAATTCTGTGATATATCACAAACTACGTCTTCTCATTTCAGAGAAACACGTGTGTGTTTCTCACAAAGAAATTTCATGAAATTCATTCACTTTCAAATGAACGTGATTGTCTTTCAAAGTAAAGCTTCTACAGAGAAAAGGAACACTGTTCTCACTTTTAACAATACTTTGACATATTCAAAACAGACGTTTCTCATTTGAGAGTAACACATGTGCGTTTCTCACAAAAGCATTTCATGAAATTCTTAATCTTTGAAAAGAACGTGATTATCTCGCAAAGTAAATCTTCTACAGAGAAAAGGAACACTGTTCTTAGTTTGGTCAAGTGTTTGACATATCACAAACAACGTCTTCTCATTTCAGAGAAACACATGTGCGTTTTTCACAAAAGCATTTCATGAAATTCTATTGCTTTCAAAAGAAGCTGATTATCTTTCAAAGTAAAGCTTCTACAGAGACAAGGAACACTGTTCTTACTTTTGTAAAGTCTTTGACATATCCCAAAACATGGCTTATCTATTCAGAGAAATACATGTGTGTTTCTCACAAAAGCACTTCATAAAATTCATATATTCAAAAGAATGTGATTATCTTTCAAAGTAAATTTTCCACAGAGACAAGGAACACAGTTCTCATTCTAACAATTCTGTGACATATCACAAAAAATGTCTTCTCATTTCAGAGAAAGACATGTGCGTTTCTCACAAAAGCATTTCATGAAATTCATACACTTTTAAAAGAACGTGATTATCTTTCAATGCAAGTTTCTACAGAGACAAGGACACAGTTCTCAGTTTTATCAAGTCTTTGACATATCACAAACAATGTCTTCTCATTTCAGAGAAACACGTGTGTTTCTCACAAAAGCATTCCATGAAATTCATTCACTTTCAAATGTGTGATTATCTTTCAAAATAAAGCTTCTACAGAGAAAAGGAACACTGTTCTTAGTTTTGTCACGTCTTTGACATATCCCCAAAAATGGCTTATCGATTCAGACAAAGACTGGTGTTTTTCTCACAAAAGCATTTCATGAAATTCATATGTTCAAAAGAATGTGATTATCTGTCAAACTAAAGTTTCCACAGAGACAATGAACACAGTTCTCATTTTAACAATACTATGACATATCAAAAACAACGTCTTCTCATTTCAGAGAAACACGTGTGCGTTTCTCACAAAAGCATTTGATGAAATTCTATTGCTTTCAAAAGAACGTGATAATCTTTCAATGTAAAGCTTCTACAGAGACAAGGAACACTGTTCTTACTTTTGTCAAGTGTTTGACATATCCGCAAAAATGGCTTATCTATTCAGAGAAAGACATGTGCGTTTCTCACAAAATCATTTCATGAAACTCATACACTTTCAAAAGAACGTGATTATCTTTCAAAGCAAAGTTTCTAAAGAGACAAGGAACACAGTTCTCATTCTAAAAATTCTGTGACATATCACAAACAACGTATTCTCATTTCAGAGAAACACACAAAGCATTTCATGAAATTCATTCACTTTCAAATGAACGTGATTATCTTCCAAAGTAAAGCTTCTACAGGGAAAAGGAACACTGTTCTCACTTTTAACAATACTTTGACATATCCAAAACAGACGTTTCTCATTTGAGAGTAACACATGTGCGTTTCTGACAAAAGTATTTCATGAAATTCTTAACCTTTGAAAAGAATGTGATTATCTCCCAAAATAAATCTTCTACAGAGAAAAGTAACACTCTTCTTAGTTTTGTCATGTCGTTGACGTATCACAAACAACGTCTTCTCATTTCAGAGAAACACATATGCGTTTCTCACAATAGCATTTCATGAAATTCTTGTCCTTTCAAAAGAACACAATTATCTTTCAAAATAAGGCTTCTCCAGAGAAAAGGAACACTGTTCTTAGTTTTTTCAAGTCTTTGACATATCACAAACAATGTCTTCTCATTTCAGAGAAACACGTGTGTTTCTCACAAAAGCATTTCATGAAATTCATTCACTTTCAAATGAACGTGATTATCTTTCAAAGTAAAGCTTCTACAGAGAAAAGGAACACTGTTCTCACTTTTAATAATACTTTGACATATTCAAAACAGACGTTTCTCATTTGAGAGTAACACATGTGCGTTTCTCACAAAAACATTTCATGAAATTCTTAACCGTTGAAAAGAACGTGATTATCTCTCAAAGTAAATCTTCCACAGAGAAAAGGAACACTGTTCTTAGTTTTGTCAAGTCTTTGACATATCACAAACAACGTCTTCTCAATTCAGAGAAATACATGTGCGTTTCTCACAAAAGCATTTCATGAAATTCTATTGCTTTCAAAAGAACGTGATTATCTTTCAAAGTAAAGCTTCTACAGAGACAAGGAACACTGTTCTTTTGTCAAGTATTTGACATAAACCCAAAAAGTGGCTTATGTATTCAGAGAAATTCCGGATGTGTTTCTCAAAAAAGCATTTCATGAAATTCATATATTCAAAAGAACTTGATTATCTTCAAAGTAATGTTTCCACAGAGACAAGGAACACATTTCTAATTCTAATAATTCTGTGAAATATCACAAACAATGGTTTCTCATTTCAGAGAAACACATGTGTGTTTCTCACAAAAATAATCCATGAAATTCATTCACTTTCAAAAGTACGTGATTATCTTTCAAAGTAAAGCTTCTACAGAGAAAAGGAACACTGTTCTTAGTTTCATCAAGTCTTTGACATATCCCAAAAAACGGCTTATCTATTCAGAGAAAGACAGGTGTGTTTCTCACAAAAGCATATCATGAAATTCATATATTCAAAAGAAGGTGATTATCTTTCAAACTAATGTTTCCACAGAGACAAGGAACACAGTTCTCATTTTAACAATACTGTGAAATATCACAAACAACATCTTCTCATTTCAGAGAAACACATATGCACTTCTCACTAGAGCATTTCATGAAATTCTTATCCTTTCAAAAGAATGCGATTATCTTTCAAAGTAAAGCTTCTACCGAAAAAAGGAACACTGTTCTCAGTTTTGTCAAGTCTTTGACATATCACAAACAATGGCTTATCTTTTCAGAGAAAGACATGTGCGTTTCTCACAAATCATGAAATTCATATATTCAAAAGAACGCGATTATCTTTCAAAGTAAAGCTTCTATAGAGAAAAGTAACACAGTTCTCATTCTAACAATTCTGTGACATATCACAAAAAAATGTCTTCTCATTTCAGAGAAAGACATGTGTGTTTCTCACAAAAGCATTTCATGAAATTCATACACTTTTAAAAGAACGTGATTATCTCTCAAAGTAAATCTTCTACAGAGAAAAGGAACACTCTTCTTAGTTTTGTCAAGTCTTTGACATATCACAAACAACGTCTTCTCATTTCAGAGAAACACATGTGCGTTTCTCACAAAAGCATTTCATGAAATTCTATTGCTTTCAAAAGAACGTGATTATCTTTCAAAGTAAAGCTTCTACAGATACAAGGAACACTGTTCTTTTGTCAAGTCTTTGACATATCCCAAAAAGTGGCTTATGTAGTCAGAGAAATTCCGGATGTGTTTCTCACAAAAGCATTTCATGAAATTCATATATTCAAAAGAACTTGATTATCTTTCAAATTAAAGTTTCCTCAGAGACAAGGAAAACATTTCTCATTCTAACAATTCTGTGAAATATCACAAACAACAGTTTCTCATTTCAGAGAAACACATGTGTGTTTCTCACAAAAGCATTCCATGAAATTCATTCACTTTCAAGTTTACGTTATTATCTTTCAAAGTAAAGCTTCTACAGAGAAAAGGAACACTGTTCTTAGTTTTGTCAAGTCTTTGACATATCCCAAAAAACGGCTTATCTATTCAGAGAAAGACAGGTGTGTTTCTCACAAAAGCATTTCATGAAATTCATATATTCAAAAGAACGTGATTATCTATCACACTAAAGTTTCCACAGAGACAAGGAACACAGTTCTCACATTAACAATACTGTGACATATCACAAACAATGTCTTCTCATTTCAGAGAAACACATGTGTGTTTCTCACAAAAGCATTCCATGAAATTCATTCACTTTCAAGTTTACATGATTATCTTTCAAAGTAAAGCTTTTACAGAGAAAAGGAACACTGTTCTTCCTTTTGTCAAGTCTTTGACATATCCCAAACAATGGCTTATCTATTCAGAGAAATACAGGTGTGTTTCTCAGAAAAGCATTTCATAAAATTCATATATTCAAAAGAACGTGATTATCTTTCAAAGTAAAGTTTCCACAGAGACAAGAAACACAATTCTCATTCTAACAATTCTGTGAAATATCACAAACAACGGTTTCTCATTTCAGAGAAAAACATGTGTGTTTCTCACAAAAGCATTTCATGAAATTCATTCACTTTCAAATGTACGTGATTATCTTTCAAAGTAAAGCTTCTACAGAGAACAGGAACACTGATCTGAGTTTCGTCAAGTCGTTGACCTATCACAAACAATGGCTTATTTTCAGAGAGAGACATGCGTGTTTCTAACAAAAGCATTTCATGAAACACATACACTTTTAAAAGAACGTGATTATCTTTCAAAGCAAAGTTTCTACAGAGACAAGGAACACAGTTATCATTCTAAAAATTCTGTGACCTATCACAAACAATGTCTTCTCTTTTCAGAGAAACACATATGTACTTCTCACTAGAGCATTTCATGAAATTCTTATCCTTTCAAAAGAACGTGATCATCTTTCAAAGTAAAGCTTCTACAGAAAAAAGGAAAACTCTTCTCAGTTTTGTCAAGTCTTTGACATATCACAAACAATGGCTTATCTTTTCAGAGAAAGACATGCGTGTTTCTAACAAAAGCATTTCATGAAATTCTTAACCTTTGAAAATAACTTGATTATCTCTCTAAGTAATTCTTCTACAGAGTAAAGGAACACTGTTCGTAGTTTTGTCAAGTCTTTGACATATCACAAACTATGGCTTATCTTTTCACAGAAAGACATGTGTGTTTCTCACAAAAGTATTTCATGAAATTCATACACTTTCAAAAGAACGTGATTATCTTTCAAAGCAAAGTTTCTACAGAGACAAGGAACACAGTTCTCAGTTTTGTCAAGTCTTTGACATTTCACAAACATCTTCTCATTTCAGCGAAACACATGTGCGTTTCTCACAAAAGTATTTCATGAAATTCTATTGCTCTCAAAAGATTGTGATTATCTTTCAAAGTAAAGCTTCTACAAAGACAATGAACACTATTCTTACTTTTGTCAAGTCTTTGACATATACCAAAAAATGGCTTATCTATTCAGAGAAATACAGGTGTGTTTCTCACAAAAGCATTTCATAAAATCCATATATTCAAAAGAACGTGATTATCTTTCAAAGTAAAGTTTCTACAGAGACAAGGAACACAGTTATCATTCTAGCAAGTCTGTGACATATCACAAACAACGTCTTCTCATTTCAGAGAAACACATGTGCGTTTCTCACAAGAGCATTTCATGAAATTCATACACTTTCAATAGAAAGTTGTTATCTTTCAAAGTCAAGCATCTACAAGAAAAGGAAGAGTGTTCTCACTTCTAACAATACTTTGACATATTCAAAACAGACGTTTCTCATTTGAGAGTAAAACATTTGCGTTTCTCACAAAAGCATTTCATGAAATTCTTAACCTTTGAAAAGAACGTGATTATCTCTCAAAGTAAATAATCTACCGAGAAAAGGAACACTCTTCTTAGTTTTGTCAAGTCTTTGACATATCACAAACATCGTCTTCTCATTTCAGAGAAACACATGTGCGTTTCTCACAAAAGCATTTCATGATATTCAATTGCTTTCCAAAGAACGTGATTATCTTTCAAAGTAAAGCTTCTACAGAGACAAGGAACACTGTTCTTCCTTTTGTCAAGTCTTTGACATATCCCAAAAAATGGCTTATCTATTCAGAGAAATACAGGTGTGTTTCTCACAAAAGCATTTCATAAAATTTATATATTAAAAAGAACGTGATTATCTTTCAAAGTAAAGTTTCCACAGAGACAAGGAACACAATTCTCATTCTAACAATTCTGTGAAATATCTCAAACAATGGTTTCTCCTCTCAGAGAAACACATGTGTGTTTCTCACAAAAGCATTTCATGAAATTCATTCACTTTCAAATGTATGTGATTATCTTTCAAAGTAAAGCTTCTACAGAGAACAGGAACACTGATCTGAATTTCGTCAAGTCGTTGACATATCACAAACAATGATGGCTTATCTTTTCAGAGAGAGCCATGTGTGTTTCTAACAAAAGCTTTTCATGAAACTCATACACTTTTAAAAGAACGTGATTATCTTTCAAAGCAAAGTTTCTACAGAGACAAGGAACACAGTTCTCATTCTAACAATTCTGTGACATATCACAAACAACGACTTCTCATTTCAGAGAAACACATGTGTACTTCTCACAAAAGCATTTCATGAAATTCTATCACTTTCAAATGAACGTGATTATCTTTCAAAGTAAAGCTTCTACAGAGAAAAGCAACACTGTTCTCAGTTTTGTCAAGTCTTTGACATATCACAAACAATGGCTTATCTTTTCAGAGAAAGACCTGTGCTTTTCTCACAAAAGCATTTCATGAAATTCATATATTCAAAAGAACGCGATTATCTTTCAAAGTAAAGCTTATACAGAGACAAGGAACACAGTTCTCATTCTAACAATTCTGTGACATATCACAAACAGAGTCTTCTCATTTCAGAGAAAAACGTGCGTTTCTCAAAAAGCATTTCATGAAATTCTATTGCTTTCAAAAGCACGTGATTATCTTTCAAATTAAAGCTTCTACAGAGACAAGGAACACTGTTATTACTTTTGTCAAGTCTTTGACTTATCCCAAAAAATGTCTTATCTATTCAGAGGAAGACATGTGCGTTTCTCAGAGGAGCATTTCATGAAACTCATACACTTTTAAAAGAACGTGATTATCTTTCAAAGCAAAGTTTCTACAGAGAAAAGGAACACAGTTCTCATTCTAGCAAGTCTATGACATATCACAAACAACGTCTTCTCATTTCAGAGAAACACATGTACATTTCTCACAGAAGCATTTCTTGAAATTCATACACTTTCAATAGAACGTGGTTATCTTTCAAAGTCAACGTCTACAAAGAAAAGGAAGAGTGTTCTCACTTCTCACAATACTTTGACATATTCAAAACAGACGTTTCTCATTTGAGAGTAACACATTTGCGTTTCTCACAAAAGCATTTCATGAAATTCTTAACCTTTGAAAAGAATGTGATTATCTCTCAAAGTAAATCTTCTACAGAGAAAAGGAACACTCTTCTTAGTTTTGTCAAGTCTTTGACATATCACAAAAATGTCTTCTCATTTCAGAGAAACACATGTGCGTTTCTCACAAAAGCATTTCATGAAATTCTATTGCTTTCAAAAGAACGTGATTATCTTTCAAAGTAAAGCTTCTACAGAGACAAGGAACACTGTTCTTCCTTTTGTCAAGTCTTTGACATATCCCAAAAAATGGCTTATCTATTCAGAGAAATAAAGGTGTGTTTCTCACAAAAGCATTTCATGAAATTCATATATTCAAAGAACGCAATTATCTTTCAAAGTGAAGCTTCTACAGAGACAAGGAACACAGTTCTCATTCTAACAATTCTGTGACATATCACAAACAACGTCTTCTCATTTCAGAGAAACACGTGCGTTTCTCACAAAAGCATTTCATGAAATTCTATTGCTTTCAAAAGAAGGTGATTATCTTTCAAATTAAAGCTTCTACAGAGAAAAGGAACACTGTTCTGAGTTTTGTCAAGTCTTTGACATATCACAAACAATGGCTTATCTTTTCAGAGAGAGACATGTGTGTTTCTAACAAAAGCATTTCATGAAACTCATACACTTTTAAAAGAACGTGATTATCTTTCAAAGCAAAGTTTCTACAGAGACAAGGAACACAGTTATCATTCTAACAATTCTGTGACCTATCACAAACAATGTCTTCTCATTTCAGAGAAACATATATGCACTTCTCACTAGAGCATTTCATGAAATTCTTATCCTTTCACAAGAACGCAATTATCTTTCAAAGTAAAGCTTCTACAGAAAAAAAGAACACTGTTCTCAGTTATGTCATGTCTTTGACATATCACGAACAATGGCTCATCTTTTCAGAGAAAGAGAGGTGCGTTTCTCACAAAATCATTTCATGAAATTCATATATTCAAAAGAACGCGATTATCTTTCAAAATAAAGCTTCTACAGACACAAGGAACACAGTTCTCATTCTAACAATTCTGTGACATATCACAAACAACGTCTTCTCATTTCAGAGAAACACATGTGCGTTTCTCACAAAAGCATTTCATGAAATTCTATTGCTTTCAAAAGAACGTGATTATCTTTCAAAGTAAAGCTTCTACAGAGACAAGGAACACTGTTCTTTTGTCAAGTCTTTGACATATCCCAAAAAGTGGCTTATGTATTCAGAGAAATTCCGGATGTGTTTCTCAAAAAAGCATTTCATGAATTTCATATATTCAAAAGAACTTGATTATCTTCAAAGTAAAGTTTCCACAGAGACAAGGACCATATTTCTCATTCTAACAATTCTGTGAAATATCACAAACAACGGTTTCTCATTTCAGAGAAACACATGTGTGTTTCTCACAAAAGCATTCCATGAAATTCATTCACTTTCAAATGTACGTGATTATCTTTCAAAGTAAATCTTCTACAGAGAAAAGGAACACTGTTCTTAGTTTTGTCAAGTCTTTGACATATCCCAAAAAACGGCTTATCTATTCAGAGAAAGACAGGTGTGTTTCTCACAAAAGCATTTCATGAAATTCATATATTCAAAAGAATGTGATTATCGGTCAAACTAAAGTTTCCACAGAGACAAGGAACACAGTTCTCATTTTAACAATACTGTGACATATCACAAACAACGTCTTCTCATTTCAGAGAAACACATGTGCGTTTCTCACAAAAGTATTTCATGAAATTCATACACTTTCAAAAGAACGTGATTATCTTTCAAAGTAAAGCGTCTACAAAGAAAAGGAAGAGTGTTCTCACTTCTAACTAACTTTGAAATTTCCCAAAAAACAGCTTATCAGTTCAGAGAAAGACATGTGCGTTTCTCACAAAAGCATTTCATGAAATTCACATATTCAAAAGAACGTGATTATCTTTCAAATTAAAGTTTCTACAGAAACAAGGAACACAGTTCTCATTCTAACAAATCTGTGACATATCACAAACAACATGTGTGTTTCTCACAAAAGCATTTCATGAAATTCATTAACTATCAAATGACCCTGACTTTCTTTCAAAGTAAAGCTTCTACAGAGAACAGGAACACTGACTTTAGTTTTGTCAAGTAATTGACATATAGCAAACAAAGATTTCTCATTTCAGAGTAACACATGTGCGTTTCTCACAAAAGCATTTAATGAATTTAATACACTTTCAATAGAACATGATTATCTTTCAAAGTAAAGCGTCTACAATGAAAAGGAAGAGTGTTCTCACTTCTAACTTTGACATTTCCCAAAAAACGGCTTATCTTTTCAGAGAAAGACATGTGCATTTCTCACAAAAGCATTTCATGAAATTCATACACTTGCAAAAGAACGTGACTATCTTTCAAAGTAAAGCTTCTACAGAGAAAAGGAACACTGTCCTTAGTTTTGTCAAGTAATTGACATATCACGAACAAAGGCTTCTCATTTCAGAGTAACACTGCGTTTCTCACAAAAGCCATTTCATGACATTCATACACTTTCAAATGAACGTGATGGTCTTTCAAAGGAAAGCGTCTACAAAGTAAAGGAAGAGTGTTCTCACTTCTAAGTAACTTTGACATTTCCCAAAAAAATGGCTTATCATTTCAGAGAAACAAATGTGTGTTTATCTTTCAAAGTAAAGCGTCTACAGAGAAAAGGAACACTGTTCTCACTTTAATAATACTTTGACATATCCCAAACATACATTTCTCATTTGAGAGTAACACGTGCGTTTCTCACAAAAGCATTTCATGAAATTCATACACTTTCAAAGAACGTGATGATCTTTCAAAGTAAAGCTTCTAAGGAGAAAAGGAACACTTTTCTCACTTTTAACAATACTTTGACTTATCCTAAACCAACCCTTCTCATTTGAGGGTAACACATGTGAGTTTCTCATGAAAGCATTTCATGAAACTCATTCACTTTCAAAGGAATGTGAAGATATTTCAAAGTAAAGAAGAGACAAAGAACACTGTTCTCTCTTTAACAATACTTTGACATATCCCTATCAACGGCTTATCTTTTCACAGAAAGACATGTGCATTTCTCATAAAAGCATTTCATGAAATTCTTTTGCTTTCAAAGAACGTGATTATCTTTCAAATTAAAGCTTCTACAGAGAAAAGGAACACTGTTCTTAATTATGTCAATCTTTGACATATCCCAAAAAACGGCTTATCTATTCAGAGAAAGACATGTGCGTTTCTCACAAAAGAATTTCATGAAATTCACATATTCAAAAGAATGTGATGACCTTTCAAAGTAAAGCTTCTAAGGAGAAAAGCAACACTTTTCTCACTTTTAACAATACTTTGACATATCCCAAACAGACATTTCTCATTTGAGAGTAACACGTGTGTTTCTCACAAAAGCATTTCATGAAATTCATACACTTTCAAAGAACGTGATGATCTTTCAAACTAAAGCTTCTAAGGAGAAAAGGAACACTTTTCTCACTTTTAATAATACTTTGATTTATCCTAAACCGACCCTTCTCATTTGAGGGTAACACTTGTGAGTTTCTCATGAAAATATTTCATGAAACTCATTCACTTTCAAAGGAATGTGAAGATATTTCAAAGTAAAGCAGAGACAAGGAACACTGTTCTCACTTTTAACAATACTTTGACATATCACTATCAACGGCTTATCTTTTCAGAGAAAGACATGTGCATTTCTCATAAAAGCATTTCATGAAATTCTTTTGCTTTCAAAGAACGTGATTATCTTTCAAAATAAAGCTTCTACAGAGAAAAGGAACACTGTTCTTAATTTTGTCAATCTTTGACATATCCCAAAAAACGGCTTATCTATTCAGAGAAAGACATGTGCGTTTCTCACAAAAGAATTTCATGAAATTCACATATTCAAAAGAATGTGATGACCTTTCAAAATAAAGCTTCTAAGGAGAAAAGGAACACTTTTCTCACTTTTAACAATACTTTGACATATCCGAAACAGATGTTTCTCATTTGAGAGTAACACATGTGCGTTTCTCACAAAAGCATTTCTTGAAATTCTTAACCTTTGAAAAGAACGTGATTATCTCTCAAAGTAAATCTTCTACAGAGAAAAGGAACACTGTTCTTAGTTTTGTCAAGTCTTTAACATATCACAAACAACGTCTTCTCATTTCAGAGAAACATTTGTGCCTTTTAACAAAAGCATTTCATGAAATTCTATAGCTTTCAAAAGAACGTGATTATCTTTCAAAGTTAAGCTTCTACAGAGACAAGGAACACTGTTCTCAGATTTAACAATACTTTGACATATTCCAAAAATGGCTTATCTTTTCAGACACAGACATGTGCGTTTCTCATAAAATCATTTCATGAAATTCTTTTGCTTTCAACGAA
Source organism: Microtus agrestis (assembly GCA_902806775.1). Classification (NCBI taxonomy): domain Eukaryota; kingdom Metazoa; phylum Chordata; class Mammalia; order Rodentia; family Cricetidae; genus Microtus; species Microtus agrestis. The sequence continues at coordinate 156,910 of CADCXT010006946.1, read as the reverse complement.
CGTGATTATCTTTCAAATAAAAGCTTCCACATAGAAAAGGAACATTGTTCTTTGTTTTGTCAAGTCTTTGACATATCCCAAAAAACAGGTTATCTATCCAGAGAAAGACATGTGCATTTCTCACAAAAGAATTTCATGAAATTCACATAGTCAAAAGAACGTGATTATCTTTCAAACTAAAGTTTCTACAGAGACAAGGAACACAGTTCTCATTCTAACAATTCTGTGTCATATCACAAACAACGTCTTCTCATTTCAGAGAAACACATGTGTGTTTCTCACAAAAGCATTTCATGAAATTCTTAACCTTGAAATGTAGATGATTATCTTTCAAAGTAAAGCTTCTACAGAGAAAAGGAACACTGTTCTTAGTTTTGTCAAATCTATGACATATCCCAAAATACGGCTTATATATTCAGAGAAAGTCAGGTGCGTTTCTCACAAACATTTCAAAAGAACGTGACTATCTTTCAAAGTAAAGATTCTACAGAGAAAAGGATGACTGTTCTCACTTCTAACTAACTTTGACATATCCCAAACAACGGCTATCGTTTCTGAAAAAGACATGTGCTTTTCTCACAAAAGCATTTCATGATATACACACATTCATAAGAACGTGATTATCATTCAAATGAAAGTTTCTACAGAGCCAAAGTAACACAGTTCTCATTTGAACAATTCTGTGACATATCACTAACAATGTCTTCTCATTTCAGAGAAACATATGTGCATTTCTCACAAAATATTTCATGAAATTATTAACATTTGAAAAGAATGTAATTATCTCTCAAAGTAAAGCTTCTACAGAGAAAAGGAAGACTGTTCTCACTTGTAACATATCCCAAAAAATGGCTTATCATTTCAGCGAAATACATGTGCATTTCTCACTAAAGCATTTCATGAAATTCTTATCCTTTCAAAAGAAGGTGATTATCTTTCAAAGTAAAGTTTCTACAGAGACAAGGAACACTGTCATTACTTCTAACAAACTTTGACATATCCCAAATAATGGCTTATTGTTTCAGAGAAAGATATTTGCATTTCTCATTAAGCATTTTATGAAATTCTTATTCTTTCAAAAGAAAGAGATTATCATTCAAAGTAAAGTTTCTACAGAGAAAAGGAACACAGTTTTCATTCTTACAATTCTGTGACATATCACAAACAACGACTTCTCATTTCAGATAAAAACGTGCGTTTCTCACAAAAGCCTTTCAAGAAATTCATACAATTACAAAAGAACGTGATTATCTTTCAAAGTAAATCTTCTACAAAGAAAAGGAACAGAGTTTTAAGTTTTGACATCACTTTGGCATATTCCAAACAAAGCCTTTTGATTTCAGGGTAACACATATGCGTTTCTCACAAAAGCATTTCATGAAGTTCATACACTTTCAAATGAACGTGATTATCTTTCAAAGTAAAGCTTCTACAGAGATAAAAACACCGTTCTCACTTTAATAATACAAATAGACAATTCTCAGTTGAGAGAAACACATGTGCGCTTCTCACAAAAGCATTTCATGAAATCCATACACCTTCAAAAGAACGTGATGATATATCAAAGTAAAGTGTCTACAAAGAAAAGGAAGAGTGTTCTCACTTCAACTAACTTTGACATATCTTAAACAACGGCTTATCTTTTCAGAGAAACACATGTGCATTTCTCACTAGAGCATTTCATGAAATTCTTATGACTTTCAAAAGAACGGTATTATCTTTCAAAGTAAAGCTTCTACAGAAAAAAGAACATTGTTCTCACTTTTAACAATACTTTGACATATCCTAAACAGACGCTTCTCATTTCAGAGTAACACATGTACTTTCTCACAAAAGCATTTCATGAATTTCTTTTGCTTTCAAGGAACATCATTATCTTTCAAAGAAAAGCTTTTACAGAGAAAAGGAACACTGTTCTCACTTTTTTTATTTTATTTTATTTTTTTAATTTATTTCTTTTATTTATTTGTTAAAGATTTCTGTCTCTTCCCCACTGCCGCCTCCCATTTCCCTCCCCCTCCCCCAATCAAATCCCCTCCTTCTTCATCCCAAAGAGCCATTAGGGTTCCCTGCCCTGTGGGAAGTCCAAGGACCACCCAGCTCCATCCAGGTCTAGTAAGGTGAGCATCCAAACAGCCTAGGCTCCCACAAAGCCAACACGTGCAGTAGTATCAAAAACCCATTGCCATTGTTCTTGAGTTCTCAGTAGTCCTCATTGTCTCTATATTTTTTTCCCAAGACCAGTTTTATCCCAGGCTTTTTCAGACCCATGTCAGCTGGCCTTGGTGAGTACCCGATAGAACATCCCCATTGTCTCAGTGTGTGGGTGCACCGCTCGCGGTCCTGAGTTCCTTGCTCGTGTTCTCTCTCCTTCTACTCCTGATTTGTACCTTGAGATTTCAGTCCAGTGCTCCAATGTGGGTCACTGCCTCTGTCTACTTTCATCACCTAATGAAGGTTAATATTCAGGAGGATGCCTATATGTTTTTCTTTGGGTTCTCTTTCTTATTTAGCTTCTCTAAGATCACGTATTATAGGCTCAATGTCCTTTGTTTATGTCTAGAAACCAAATATGAGTGAGTACATCCCATGTTCCTCTTTTTGGGTCTGGCTTACCTCACTCAGGATAGTGTTCTCTAATTCCATCCATTTGCCTGCGAACTTCAAAAAGTCCTTGTTTTTTACTGCTGAGTAGTACTCTAATATGTATATATTCCATACTTTCTTCATCCATTCTTCAATTGAAGGGCATCTAGGTTGTTTCCAGGTTCTGGCTATCACAAACAGTGCTGCTATGAACATAGTAGAGCATATACTTTTGTTGTATGATAAGGCCTCTCTTGGGTATATTCCCAAGAGTGGTATTGCTGGGTCCAGGGGTAGGTTGATCCCGAATTTCCTGAGAAACCTCCACATTGCTTTCCAGAGTGGTTGCAACAGTTTGCATTCCCACCAGCAATGGATGAGTGTACCTCTTTCTCCACATCCTCTCCAGCAAAGGCTATCATTGGTGTTTTTTATTTTCGCCATTCTGACAGGTGTAAGATGGTATCTTAAAGTTGTCTTGATTTGCATTTCCCTGATTGCTAAGGAAGTTGAGCATGACCTTAAGTGTCTTTTGGCCATTTGAACTTCTTCTGTTGAGAAATCTCTGTTCAGCTCAGTGCCCCATTTTACAATTGGGTTGATAAGCCTTTTACGGTCTAGTTTCTTGAGTTCTTTATATATTTTGGAGATCAGACCTTTGTCAGTTGCGGGGTTGGTGAAGATCTTCTCCCAGTCAGTGGGTTGCCTTTCTGTCTTAGCGACAGTGTCCTTTGCTTTACAGAAGCTTCTCAGTCTCAGTAGGTCCCATTTATTCAATGAGGCCCTTACTGTCTGTGCTGCTGGGGTTATACGTAGGAAGTGGTCTCCTGTGCCCACGTGTTGTAGAGTATTTCCCACTTTCTCTTCTATCAGGTTCAGCGTGTTCGGACTGATGTTGAGGTCTTTAATCCACTTGGACTTGAGTTTTGTGCATGGTGATAGATATGGATCTATTTTCATTCTTCTACAGATTGACATCCAGTTTTGCCAGCACAATTTGTTGAAGATGCTCTCTTTTTTCCATTGTATACTTTTAGCTCCTTTATCAAAAATCAGGTGTTCATAGGTTTGTGGGTTAAAGTCCGGGTCTTCTATTCGATTCCATTGGTCGACTTCTCTGTTTTTATGCCAATACCAAACTGTTTTCAATACTGTAGCTCTGTGATAGAGTTTGAAGTCAGGGATGGTAATGCCTCCAGACATTCCTTTATTGTATAAGATATTTTTGGCTATCCTGGAATTTTTGTTTTTCCATATAAAGTTGATTATTGTCTTTTCCAGATCTGTGAAGAATTTTGATGGGATTTTGATGGGAATTGCAATGAATCTATAAATTGCTTTTGGTAGAATTGCCATTTTTACTATGTTGATCCTCCCAATCCAAGAGCAAGGGAGATCCTTCCATTTTCTGGTGTCCTCTTCAATTTCTTTCTTCAAAGACTTAAAGTTCTTGTCAAATAGATCTTTCACTTCCTTGGTCAGAGTTACCCCAAGATACTTTATGCTATTTGTGGCTATCGTGAAACGTGATGCTTCTCTGATTTCCCTCTCTGCTTCCTTATCCTTAGTGTATAGGAAGGCCACTGACTTTTTGGAGTTGATCTTGTATCCTGCCACATTACTAAAGGCGTATATCAGCTGTAGGAGTTCTTTGGTAGAGTTTTTGGGGTCGCTTATGTATACTATCATATCATCTGCAAATAACGAAAGCTTAACTTCCTCCTTTCCAATACGAATCCCCTTGATCCCTTTATGTTGTCTTATTGCTATTGTTAGACCTTCAAGCACTATATTGAAGAGGTATGGTGAGAGTGGACATCTTTATCTTGTTCCTGATTTTAGTGGGATGGCTTTGAGTTTTTCTCCATTCATTTTAATGTTAGCTGTTGGCTTGCTGTAAATAGCTTTTATTATATTTAGGTATGACCCTTGTATCCCTAATCTCTCCAAGACCTTTATCATAAAGTGGTGTTGAATTTTGTCGAATGCTTTTTCAGCATCTAATGAGATGATCATATGGTTTTTTTCTTTCAGTTTATTTATATGGTGGATTACATTGATAGATTTGCGTATGTTGAACCAACCCTGCATCTGTGGGATGAAGCCTACTTGATCATAGTGGATAATTTTTCTAATGTGTTCTTGGATTCGGTTTGCTAGTATTTTATTGAGAATTTTTGCGTCGATATTCATGAGTGAGATAGGCCTGTAATTCTCTTTCTTGGTTGGGTCTTTGTGTGGTTTTGGTATCAGGGTAACTGTGGCTTCATAAAAGGAATTTGGCAATGACTCTTCTGTTTCTATATTGTGAAATACATTAAGGAGTATAGGTATTAGCTCTTCTTGGAAGTTCTGGTAGAATTCTGCATTGAAACCATCTGGTCCTGGGCTTTTTTTGGTAGGGAGATTTTTGATAACAGTTTCTAGTTCTTTGCGACTAACAGGTCTATTTAGATCGTTCACCTGGTCTTGGTTTAGCTTTGGTATGTGGTACTTATCTAAAAAACTGTCCATTTCTTTTGCATTTTCCAGTTTTGTGGCATACAGGCTTTTGTAGTAAGATCTAATGATTCTCTGAATTTCCTCTGTGTCTGTGGTTATGTCCCCCTTTTCATTGCTAATCTTATTTATTTGCATGTTCTCTCTCTGTTGTTTAATTAGTTTGGATAGGGGTTTGTCGATCTTGTTGATTTTCTCCGAGAACCAGCTTTTTGTTTCATTGATTCTTTGGACTATTTTCTGTGTTTCTATTTTGTTGATTTCTGCCCTTAGTTTGATTATTTCCAGTCTTCTACTCCTCCTGGGCAAATCTGCTTCTTTTTTCTAGAACTTTCAGGTGTGCTGTTAAGTCCTCAATGTATGCTTTCTCTGTTTTCTATAAGTGGGCACTTAGTGCTATGAACTTTCCTCTTAGCACTGCTTTCAACATGTCCCATAGGTTTGAATATGTTGTCTCTTTATTTTCATTAAATTCAAGAAAGACTTTAATTTCTTTCTTAATTTCTTCCTTGACCCATGTGTGGTTCAGTAGTTGACTGTTCAGTTTCCATGAGTTTGTCTGCTTTCTGGGGGTAGCAATGTTATTGCCTTCTAGCTTTAGTCCGTGGTGATCTGATAAGACACAGGTGGACACTGATATTTTTTTGTATCTGTGGAGGTTTCCTTTGTTTCCGAGTATGTGGTCAATTTTTGAGAAGGTTCCATGAGCTGCAGAGAAGAAGGTATATTCTTTCCTTTTCGGGTGGAATGTTCTATAGATGTCTGTTAAGTCCATTTGCTTCATTACCTCCAATAATTCTTTTAATTCTTTATTAGGTTTCTGTCTGATTGACCTGTCCATTGGAGAAAGAGAGTATTGAAGTCTCCTATTACTAGTGTGTGTGGTTTGATGTCTGCCTTGAGTTCTAGTAATATTTCTTTTACATAGGTGGGTGCTTTTATATTAGGGGCATAGATATTCAGGATTGAGACTTCATCCTGATGAATTGTTCCTGTTATGAGTAAAAAGTGTCCATCTTGATCTCTTCTGATTGACTTTAGTTTGAAGTCAGTTTTGTTAGAAATTAGTATGGCCACACCTGCTTTTTTCTTAGGACCATTTGCTTGAAACACCTTTTCCCAACCCTTTACTCTGAGCAGATGCCTGTCTTTGTGGTTAAGAATTTCATGAAATTCTTATCCTTTCAAAGGAATGTGATTATCTTTCAAAGTAAAGCTTTTTCAGAAAAAAAGGAATACTGGTCTCACTTTTAACAATACTTTGACATATCCTAAACAGACGCTTCTCATTTTAAAGTAACACATGTGTGTTTCTCACAAAAGCATTTCATGAAATTCTTTTGCTTTAAAAGAACGTGATTATCTTTCAAAGTAAAGCTTCTACAGAGAAAAGGAACACTGTACATAGTTTTGTCAAGTAATTGACATATCCCAAAAAGGCTCACCTTTTCAGAGAAAGACATGTATATTTCTCACAAAAGCATTTCATGAAATTCATACACTTTCAAAAGAACATGATTATCTTTCAAAGTACAGCTTCTACAGGGAAAAGGAAGACTGTTCTCACTTCTAAGTAACTTTGACATATCCCAAAAAATGGCTTATCTTTTCAGAGAAACACATTTGCATTTCTCACTAAAGCATTTCATGAAATTCTTATCCTTTCAAAAGAACGTCATTATCTTTCAAAGTAAAGCTTTTTCAGAAAAAAGGAAGCACTGTTCTTAGTTTTATGAAGTGTTTGACATATCACAAACAACGGCTTATCTTTTCAGAGAAAGACATGTTCATTTCTCACTAAAGCATTTCATGAAATTCTTATCCTTTAAAAGAATGTGAGTATCTTTCAAAGTAAAGCTTTTTCAGAAAAAAGGAACACTCTTCTCACTTTTAACAATACTTTGACATATCCAGAACAGACATTTTTCATTTGAGAGTAACACATGTGCGTTTCTCACAAAAGCATTTCATGAAATTCTTAACATTTGAAAAGAACGTGATTATCACTCAAAGTAAATCTTCTACAGAGAAAAGGAACACTGTTCTTACTTTTGTAAAGTCTTTGACATATCCCAAAACATGGCTTATCTATTCAGAGAAATACAGGTGTGTTTCTCACAAAAGCAATTCATAAAATTCATATATTCAAAAGAACGTGATTATCTTTGAAAGCAAAGTTTCTACTGAGACAAGGAACACAGTTCTCATTCTAACAATTCTGTGACATATCACAAACAACGTCTTCTCATTTCAGAGAAACACACGTGTTTCTCACAAAGGCATTTCATGAAATTCATTCACTTTCAAATGAACGTGATTATCTTTCAAAGTAAAGCTTCTACAGAGAAAAGGCACACTATACTCACTTTTAACAATACTTTCACATATTCAAAACAGACGTTTCTCATTTGAGAGTAACACATGTGCGTTTCTCACAAAAGCATTTCATGAAATTCTTAACCTTTGAAAAGAACGTGATTATCTCTCAAAGTAAATCTTCTACAGAGAAAAGGAACACTGTTCTTAGTTTTGTCAAGTCTCTGACATATCACAAACAATGGCTTATCTTTTCAGAGAAAGACATGTGCCCTTCTTACAAAAGCATTTCATGAGATTCATACACTTTCAAAAGAACGTGATTATCTTTCAAAGTAAAGCTTCTACAGAGAAAAGGAAGACTGTTCTCACTTCTAAGTAACTTTGACCTATCCCAAACAACGGCTTATCTTTTCAGAGAAAGACATGTGCTTTTCTTACAAAAGCATTTCATGAAATTCATACAATTTCAAAAGAACATGTTTATCTTTCAAAGTAAAGCTTCTATAGAGAAAATGAACACACTACTCACTTCTACTAATTCTGTGACATATCCAAACAACAGCTTATCCTTTCAGAGTAAGTCATGTGCATTTCTCACAAAAGCATTTCATGAAATTCTGACACTTTCAAACGAACGTGATTATTTTTCAAAATAAAGCATCTACAGAGAAAAGGGGACTGTTCTAACTTTTGACAATACTTTGACATTTCCCAAACAAAGGCTTCTCATGTCAGAGTAACACACGTGTATTTCTCACAAAATCATTTCATAAAATTTTTACATTTTCAAAGAACGTGATTATCTTTCAAAGTAAAGCTTCTCCAGAGAAAAGGAAGACTGTTCTCACTTCTAATTATACTTTGACATATCACAAACAACGTCTTATCTTTGCAGAGAAAGACATGTGCTTTTCTCAGAAAAGAATTTCGTGAAATTATACACATTCTTTTTGTTTCTAATCTTAACCCTAAACCTAACCCTAACCCTAACCCTAGAAATTCATACACTTTCAAAACAAGGTGATTATCTTTCAAAGTAAAGCTTCTACAGAGAAAAGGAAGACTGTTCTCATTTCTAACTTTACTTTCACATATCTTAAACAATGGCTTATATTTTCACAGAAAGACATGTGCGTTTCTCACAAAAGCATTTCAGGAGATTCATACACTTTCAAAACAACATGATTATCTATCAAAGTAAAGCTTCTACAGAGAAAAGGAACACAGTTCTCACTTCTAAATATACTTTGACATATCCCAAACAACAGCTTATGTTTTCAGAGAAAGACACGTGCAATTTCAAAAGAACATGTTTATCTTTCAAAGTAAAGCTTCTACAGAGAAAAGGAACACACTACTCAATTCTAATAATTTTGTGACATATCCAAACAACAGCTTATATTTTCAGAGAAAGACATGTGCGTTTCTCACAAAAGCATTTCATGAAATTCTTAAGCTATCAAACAAACGTGATTATCTTTCAAAATAAAGCTTTTTCAGAGAAAAAAGAGACTATTCTAACTTTTGACAATACTTTGACATATCGCAAACAAAGGCTTCTCATATCAGAGTAACTCATGTGTGTTTCTCACAAAATCATTTCATGAAATTTTTACGCTTTCAAAGAATGTGATTATCTGTCAAAATAAAGCTTCTCCAGAGAAAAGGAAGACTGTTCTCCCTTCTAAATATACTTTGACATATCACAAACAATGTCATATCTTTGCAAAGAAAGACATGTGCATTTCTCACAAAAGCATTTCATGAAATTTATAGACATTCTTTTTTGTCTAACCCTGACCCTAACCCTAACCCTGACCCTAAACCCTAACTCTAACCCTAACCCTAGAAATTCGTACACTTTCAATACAGGTGATTATCTTTCAAAGTAAAGCTTCTACAGAGAAAATGAAGATTGTTCTCATTTCTAACTATACTTTGACATATCTCCAACAACAATGTATCATTTCAGAGAAACACATGTGCTTTTCACACAAAGGCATTTCTGACAATGGCTTATATTTTCACAGAAAGACATGTGCATTTCTCACAAAAGCATTGCATGAAATTCATACACATTCTTTTTTACTAACCCTTACCCTAACCCTAATCCCAACAATAAGCCCAAACCTAACCCTAAAGCTAACCCTAACCCTAAACACTAACTATAACCCTAACCCTAAAAATAGAAATTCATACACTTTCAAAACAAGGTGATTATCTTTCAAAGTAAAACATCTACAGTGAAAAGGAAGACTGTTCTCATTTCGAACTATACTTTGACATATCTCCAACAACAACGTATCATTTCAGAGAAACACATGTGCGTTTCACACAAAGGCATTTCACAAAATTCATACACATTCAAAAGATCATGATTATCATTCAAAGTAAAGCTTCTACAGAGACAAGGAACACTGATCTAACTTTTGACAATACTTTGACATATCTCAAACAAAGGCTTCTCAGATCAGTATAACTCATGTTCGTTTCTCACAAAAGCATTTCATGAAGTTCTTACGCTTTCAAAAGAACACGATTATCATTCAAAGTAAAGCATCTACAGAAAAAAGGAACACAGTTCTCATTCTAACAATTCTGTGACATTTCACAAAAAACGGCTTCTATTTTCAGGGTAACACATGTGCGTTTTTCAAAAAAGCAAAAATTCATACACTTTCAAAAAAATGTAATTATCTTTCAAAGTAAAGCTTCTACAGAGAAAAGCAAGACTGTTCTCATTTCTCACTATACTTTGACATATCTCCAACAACAACGTATCATTTCAGAGAAACACATGTGCGTTTCACACAAAGGCATTTCAAGAAATTCATACACTTTCAAAAGAACATGATTATCATTCAAAGTAAAGCTTCTACAGAGACAAGGAACACTGTTCTAACTTTTGACAATACTTTGACATATCGCAAACAAAGGCTTCTCAGTTCAGTGTAACGCACGTGCGTTTCTCACAAAAGCATTTCATGAAATTCTTACGCTTTCAAAAGAACCCAATTATCTTTCAAAGTAAAGCTTCTACAGAGAAAAGAAACACAGTTCCCATTCTTACAATTCTGTGACATGTCACAAAAATGGCTTCTATTTTCATGGTAACACATGTGCGTTTCTCACAATAGCAATTTATGAATTTCTTTCCCTTTCAAAAGAACATGATTTTCTTTCAAAGGAAAGCTTCTTCAGAGAAAAGGAATACTGTTCTCACTTCTAACTATACGTGACATATCCTAAAACAACGTTTATCATTGCAGAGAAAGACACGTGCGTTTCTCAAAAAAGCATTTCATGAAATTCATACACTTTCAAAACAACATGATTATCTTTCAAATTAAAGCTTCTATAGAGAATAGGAATACAGTTCTTACATCTAACTATACTTTTTGACATAACCCAAACAACAGCTGATGTTTGCAGAGAAAGACACGTGAGTTTGTCACAAAAGCATTTCATGAAATTCATACAATTTCAAAAGAACGTGTTTATCTTTCAAAATAAAGCTTCTACAGAGAAAAGGAACACACTCGTCACTTCTAATAATTCTGTGACATATCCAAACAACAGCTTATCTTTTCAGGGAAAGACATGTGTGTTTCTCACAAAAGCATTTCATGAAATTCTTAGGCTTTCAAACGAACATGATTATCTTTCAAAATATAGCTTCTACAGAGAAAAGTGAGACTGTTCTAACATTTGACAATACTTTGACATATCCCAACTAAGGCTTCTCATGTCAGAGTAACACATGTGTGTTTCTCACAAAAACATTTCATGAAATTTTTACGTTTTCAAAGAATGTGATTATCTTTCAAATAAAACATCTCCAGAGACAAGGAAGACTGTTCTCACTTCTAACTATACTTTGACATATAACAAACAACGTCTTATCTTTGCAGAGAAAGACATGTGCATTTCTCACAAAAGCATTTCATGAAATTATACACATTCTTTTTGTTTCTAACCCTAACCCAACCCTAACCATAACCCTAACCCTAAACCCTAACACTAACCTGAAACTTAGAAATTTTACACTTTCAAAACAACGTGATTATCTTTCAAAGTATAGCTTCTACAGAGAAAAGGAAGACTGTTATCATTTCTAACTATACTTTGACTCTGTGTCTGTGACTTTGAGTCTGTGAAAATATAAGCCGTTTTCAGAAATGCCTTTGTGGGAAACGCACATGTGTTTCTCTGAAATGATACATTGTTCTTGGAGCCATTGTTTTTGAAATGTCACAGAATTGTTAGAATGAGAACTGTGTTCCTTTTCTCTGTAGATGCTTTACTTTGAAAGATAATTGCGTTCTTTTGAAAGCATAAGAATTTCATGAAATGCTATTGTGGGAAACACACGTGTGTTACACTGAACTGAGAAGCCTTGGTTTGTGATATGTGAAAGTATTGTCAAAAGTTAGAACAGTGTTCCTTGTCTCTGTAGAAGCTTTACTTTGAATGATAATCATGTTCTTTTGAAAGTGTATGAATTTCATGAAATGCTTTTGGGTGAAACATACATGTGATTCTCTGAAATGATACGTTGTTGTTGGAGATATGTCAGAGTATAGTTATAAATGAGAACAGTCTTTTCTCTGTAGAAGCTTTACTTTGAAAGATACTCACCTTGATTTGAAAGTGTATGAATTTCTAGGGTTATGGTTAGGGTTAGCGTACGGGTTAGGCTTAGGGTTATGTTTAGGGTTAGGGTTAGGCATAGGGTTAGAGTAAGGGTTAGGGTTAGTGTTAGGGTAAGGGTTAGGCTTAGGGTTAGGGTTAGGGTTAGGGTTATTCTTACGGTTAGGGTTAGAAAAAATATATGTATGAATTTCATGAAATGCTTTTGTGTGAAATGCACATTGGTTTCTTTGAAATGATATGTTGTTGTTGTAGATATGTAAAAGTATAGTTAGAAATGAGAACAGTCTTGCTTTTCTCTGTAAAAGCTTTACATTAAAAGATAAGCACCTTGTTTTGAAAGTGTATGAATTTCTAGTGTGAGGGTTATGGTTCGGGTAAGGGTTAGGTTTAGGGGTTGGGTTAGGCTTAGGGTCAGGGTTAGGGTTAGGCTTAGGGTTAGGGTTAAGGTTAGGGTTAGGGTTAGGGTTAGGGATAGTGTTATGGTAGTAAAAAAAAGAACCAGTATGAATTTCATGAAATGCATTTGTGTGAAACGCACATGTGTTTCTCTGAAATGATACATTTTTTTGTAGATATGTCACAGTATAGTTAGAAATGAGAACAGTCTTCTTTTTCTTTGTAGATTCTTTGCTTTGAATGATAATCACCTTGATTTGAAAGTGTATGAATTTCTTCATTTTGGGTTAGGGTTAAGGTTATGGTTAGGGTAAGGGTTAGGCTTAGGGTTAGGGTTAGGGTTAGGGTTAGGTTTTAGTGTTAGGGTTAGGGTTAGGAGTTAGGGTAAGGGTTAGGGTTATTGTTAGGGGTTAGTGTTAGGGTTAGGGTTTGAGTTAGGGTTAGGTTTAGGATTATTGTTAGGGTTAGGGTTAGGGTTTGGCGTTAGGGTTATGGTTAGGTTTAGGGTTAGGGTTAGGGTTAGAGGTTAGGGTTAGGGTTAGGGTTAGGGTTAGAGTTAGGGCTAGGGTTATGTTTCGGATTAGAAAATATGAATGTGTATGAATTTCTTGAAATGCTTTTTTGAGAAACACACATGTCTTTCTCTGCAAAGATAAGACACTTTTGTGATAAGTCAAAGTATAGTTAGAAGTGAGAACAGTCTCCTTTTCTCTGGAGAAGCTTTATTTGAAAAATAATCACATTCTTTTGAAAGTGTAAGTGTTTCATTAAATTCTTTCCTGAGAAATGCACGTGTTTCTCTGAAAATATCAGCTTTTGTTGTATGTATTTCAAAGTTAGCTTGATGTGAGAACAGTCTTCCTTTTCCTACTTTAAAAGCTTTACTTTGAAAGATAATCACGTTCTTTTGAAAGCATAAGAATTTCATAAAATGCTTCTGTGAGAAACGCAGGTGCATTACACTGAACTGAGAAGCCTTTGTTTGCGATATGTCAAAGTATTGTCAAAAGTTAGAACAGTGTTCCTTGTCTCTGTAGAAGCTTTACTTTGAATGATAATAATGTTGTTTTGAAAGTGTATAAATTTCATGAAATGCTTTTGTGTGAAACACACATGTCTTTCTCTGAAATGATACATTGTTGTTGGAGATATTTCAAAGTATAGTTAGGAATGAGAACAGTCTTCCTTTTCTCTGTAGATGGTTTACTTTGTAAGATAGTCATCTTGTTGAAAGTGTATGAATTTCTAGGGTTAGTGTTAGGGTTATGGTAAGGGTTAGCATTAGGTTTAGGGTTAGTTTTAGGGATAGGGTAAGGGTTAGGCTTAGGGTTAGTGTTAGGCTTAGGTTTAGTGTTAGGGTTATGCTTAGGCTTAGGGTTAGGGGTAGTCTTAGTGTTAGGTTCAGTGTTAGCGTTAGTGTTATCGTTAGGGTTAGGGTTCGGCTTAGGCTTCGGGTTAGCTTTAGTGTAAGTGTTAGACTTAGGCTTAGGGTTAGGTTTAGGTTTAGGGTTAGGTTTAGCGTAGAAAAAAGGAATGTGTATGAATTTCAGGAAATGCTTTGTGAGAAATTCACATGTCTTTCTCTACAAAGATAAGACATTGTTTGTGATATGTCAAAGTATAGTTAGAAGTGAGAACAGTCTTCCTTTTCTCTGGAGAAACTTTATTTTGAAAGATAATCACGTTCTTTTGAAAGTGTAAGTTTTTCATTAAATGCTTTCCTGAGAAATGCACATGTCTTTCACTGAAAATATCAGCTTTTTTTGGGGATATGTCAAAGTTAGCTGGAAGTGAGAACAGTCTTCCTTTTCCTATTGTAGAAGATTTATTTTGAAAGATAATCACGTTCTTTTGTAAAGTGTATGAAATTTTGCTTTTGTGAGAAATGCACATGTATTACACTGAAATTAGAAGATGTTGTTTGTGAAATGTCACAGAATTGTTAGAATGAGAACTGTGTTCCTTTTCTCTGTAGATGCTTTACTTTGAAAGATAATCGCGTTCTTTTGAAAGCATAAGAATTTCATGAAATGCTTTTGTGAGAAACGCACGTGCGTTACACTGAACTGAGAAGCCTTTGTTTGCGATATGTCAAAGTATTGTCAAAAGTTAGAACAGTGTTCCGTGTCTCTGTAGAAGCTTTACTTTGAACGATAATAATGTTGTTTTGAAAGTTTATAAATTTCATGAAATGCTTTTGTGTGAAACACAGATGTCTTTCTCTGAAATGATACATTGTTGTTGGAGATATTTCAAAGTATGGTTAGAAATGAGAACAGTCTTCCTTTTCTCTGTAGATGGTTTACTTTGTAAGATAATCATCTTGTTGAAAGTGTATGAGTTTCTAGGGTTAGGGTTAGGGTTAGGGTAAGGGTTAGCATTAGGTTTAGGGTTAGGGTTTGGGATAGGGTAAGGGTTAGGCTTAGGGTTAGGGTTAGGGTTAGTGTTAGGCTTAGGGTTATTGTTAGGTAGGGTTAGGCTTAGGGTTAGGGGTAGTGTAAGGGTTAGGTTAGGGTTAGCATTAGTGTTAGGGTTAGGGTTAGGCTTAGGCTTAGGGTTAGCTTTAGTGTAAGTGTTTTACTTAGGCTTAGGGTTAGGGTTAGGTTTATCGTAGAAAAAAAGCAATGTATATGAATTTCAGGAAATGCTTTGGTGAGAAATTCATATGTCTTTCTCTACAAAGATAAGACATTGTTTGTGATATGTCAAAGTACAGTTAGAAGTGAGAACAGTCTTCGTTTTCTCTGGAGAAGCTTTCTTTTGAAAGATAATCACGTTCTTTTGAAAGGGTGTTTAATTAAATGCTTTCCTGAGAAATGCACATGTCTTTCACTGAAAATATCAGCTATTGTTGGGTTAGGTCAAAGTTAGCTAGAAGTGAGAACAGTCTTCCTTTTCCTATTGTAGAAGATTTATTTTGAAAGATAATCACGTTCTTTTGAAAGTGTATGAATTTTTGCTTTTGTGAGAAATGCACATGTATTACACTGAAATTAGAAGACGTTGTTTGTGAAATGTCACAGAATTGTTAGAATGAGAACTGTGTTCCTTTTCTCTGTAGATGCTTTACTTTGCAAGATAATCACGTTCTTTTGAAAGCATAAGAATTTCATGAAATGCTCCTGTGAGAAACGCACGTGCGTTACACTGAACTGAGAATCCTTTGTTTGCAATATGTCAAAGTATTGTCAAAAGTTGGAACACTGTTCCTTGTCTCTATAGAAGCTTTAATTTGAATGATAATCATGTTCTTTTGAAAGTGTATGAATTGCATGAAATGCTTTGGTGTGAAACGCATATTTTTTTCTCTGAAATGATACGTTGTTTGGAGATATGTCAAAATATAGTTAGAAATGAGAACAGTCTTGCTTTTCTCTGTAGAAGCTTTACTTTGAAAGATAAGCACCTTGTTTTGAAATTGTATGAATTTCTAGGGTTAGGGTTAAGGTTAGGCTTAGGGTTAGGGTTAGTGTTAGGGTTAGTGATAGGGTTAGAAAAAAAGAATATGTATGAATTTCATGAAATGCTTTTGTGTGAAACGCACATCACATGTGTTTCTCTGAAATGATACGTTGTTGTTGGATATATTTCAAAGTATAGTTAGAAATGAGAACAGTCTTCCTTTTCTCTGTAGAAGGTTTCCTTTGTAAGATAATCATCTTGTTGAAAGTGTATGAATTTCTATGGTTAGGGTTAGGGTTAGGCGGTTAGGTTTAGGTTTAAAAGAAATCGGGTTAGGCTTAGGGTTAAGTTTAGTGTTAGGCTTAGGGTTAGTGTTAGGGTTGGGTTTTGTTTTGGTTTTTTTGTTGTTGTTGTTGGGTTTGGGTTTTTTTTTTTTTTTTTTTTAGGTTTTTTGTTTTGTGTTTGTGTTTTTGGTTTGGGTTAGGTTTAGAGTAAAAAAAAGAGTGTGTATGAAATTTAGGAAATGCTTTGGTGAGAAATTCACATATCTTTCTCTACAAAGATAAGACATTGTTTGTGATATGTAAAAGTATAGTTAGAAATGAGTATTTCATTAAATGCTTTCATGAGAAATGCACATGTGTTTCTCTGAAAATATCAGCTTTTTGGGGGGCTATGTCAATGTTATCTGGAAGTGAGAACAGTCTTCCTTTTCCTACTGTAGAAGCTTTACTTTGAAAGATAATGACGATCTTTGAAAGTGTGTGAAATTTTACTTTTGTGAGAAACGCAAATGTATTACACTGAAATTAGAAGCCATTGTTTGTGAAATGTCACAGAATAGTTAGAATGAGATCTGTGTTCCTTTTCTCTGTAGATGCTTTACTTTGAAAGATAAAAGCATTATTTTGAAAGTGTATGACTTTCATAATTGCTTTTGTGAGAAACGCACGTGCGTTACACTGAACTGAGAAGCCTTTGATTGCGATATGTCAAAGTATTGTCAAAAGTTAGAACAGTGTTCCTTGTCTCTGTAGAAGCTTTACTTTGAATGATAATAATGATCTTTTGAAAGTGTATGAATTTCATGATATTCCTTTTTGTGAAACGCACATGTCTTTCTCTGAAATGATACGTTGTTGTTGGAGATAGGTCACAGTATAATTAGAAATGAGAACAGTCTTCCTTTTCTCTGTAGAAGCTTTACTTTGAAAGATAAGCACCTTGTTTTGAAAGTGTATGAATTTCCAGGGTTAGGGTTAGGGTTAGTGTTAGGCTTAGGGTTAGTGTTAGGGTTAGGGTTAGGGTTAGGTATAAGGATAGGCTTAGTGTTAAAGTTAAGCTTAGGGTTAGGGTTACACTTAGGGTTAGGGTTAGGATTAGGGTTTAGGGTTTGGGTTAGGGTTAGGGTTAGAAAAAAAAAAACGTGTATGAACTTCATGCAATGCCTTTGAGTGAAACGGGCATGTGTTTCTCTGAAATGATACGTTGTTGGTAGAGATATGTCACAGTATAGTTAGAAATGAGAACAGTCTTCCTTTTCTCTGTTGAAGCTTTACTTTGAAAGATACGCACCTTGTTTTGAAAGTGTATGAATTTCTAGGGTTATGGTAAGGGTTAGAGTTAGGGTTAGTGTTAGGGTTAGAGTTAGAGTTAAGTTTTTTGTTAGGGTTAGGGTTAGTGTTAGGGTTTGGGTTAGGCTTAGGGTTAGATTTAGGTTTATGGTTAGCATTAGGGTTTAGGGTTAGTGTTAGTGTTAGGGTTAGGGTTAGGGTTTAGTGTTAGTGTTAGGGTTAGATATAAAAAGAACATTTATGAATTTCATGAAATGCTTTTGTGAGAAATGCACATTTCTTTCTCTGCAAAGATAAGACGTTTGTGATATGTCAAAGTATAGTTAGAAGTGAGAACAATCATCCTTTCCTCTGTAGAATATTTACTTTGAAAGATAATCACCCTGATTTGAAAGTGTATGAATTTCTATTGTTAGGGTTAGGGGGAATTTTACAGTTATTGTTAAGGTTAGTCTTAGGGATAAGGGTAGGCTTAGTGTTAATGTTAAGTTAGGGTTAGGGTTTAGGGTTAGGGTTAGGGTTATGCTTAGGATTAGGGTTATGGTTCAGGTTAGGGTTAGGGTTAGGGTTTAGGGTTTGGGTTAGGGTTAGTGTTAGAAAAAAAAGAATGTGTATGAATTTCATGAAATGCCTTTGTGTGAAACGGACATGTGTTTCTCTGAAATGATATGCTGTTGGTAGAGATATGTCGCAGTATATTTAGAAATGAGAACAGTCTTCCTTTTCCCTATAGTAGTTTTACTTTGAAAGATAATCACCTTATTTTGAAAGTGTATGCATTTCAAGTCTTAGGGTTAGGGTTAGGTTAGACTTAGGTTATGTTTAGGGTTAATGTTAGCATTAGGGTTTAGGGTTAGGGTTAGGGTTTAGGGTTAGGTTTAGGGTTAGATATAAAAAGAACGTGTATGCATTTCATGAAATGCTTTTTTGAGAAATGCACATGTCTTTCTCTGCAAAGATAAGACGTTGTTTGTGATATATCAAAGTATAGTTAGAAGTAATAACAGTCTTCTTATTCTCTGGAGAAGCTTTATTTTGAAAGGTAATCACGTTCTTTGTAAGCGTAAGTATTTCACTAAATGCTTTCCTGAGAAATGCACATGTGTTTCTCTGAAAATATCAGCTTTTGTGGGGATATGTGAAAGTTAGCTAGAAGTGAGAACAGTCTTCCTTTTCCTACTGTAGAAGCTTTACTTTGAAAGATAATCACGTTCTTTGAAAGTGTATGAATTTTTGCTTTTGTGAGAAACGCACATGTATTACACTGAAATTAGAATCCGTTGTTTGTGAAATGTCACAGAATTGTTAGAATGAGAACTGTGTTCCTTTTCTCTGTAGATGCTTTACTTTGAAAGATAATTGCGTTCTTTTGAAAGCATAAGAATTTCATGAAATTCTTTTGAGAGAAACGCATGTGTGTTACACTGAACTGAGAAGCATTTGATTGTGATATGTCAAAGTATTGTCAAAAGTTAGAACAGTGTTCCTTCTCTCTGTAGAAGCTTTACTTTGAATCATAATAATGTGCTTTTGAAAGTGTATGAATTTCATGAAATTCATTTTTGTGAAACGCACATGTGTTTCTCTGAAATGATACGTTGTTGGAGATATGTACAAGTATATTTAGAAATGAGAACAGTCTTCCTTTTCTCTGTAAAAGCTTTACTTTGAAAGATAAGCACCTTGTTTTGAAAGTGTATGAACTTGTAGGGTTTGGGTTAGGGTAAGCGTTAGGGTTAGGATTAGGCTTATAGTTAGGGTTAGGGTTAGGGTTAGGGTTAGGCTTAGGCTTAGGGTTAGGTTTAGGGTTAGGGGTAGTGTTAGGGTTATGGTTATGATTAAAAAAATGAATGTGTATGAATTTCATGAAATGCTTTTTTGAGAAACGCTCATGTCTTTCTCTGCAAAGATAAGATATTTGTGATATGTCAAAGTATAGTTAGAAGTGAGAACAGTCTTCCTTTTCTCTGTAGAATTTTTACATTGAAAGATAAGCACGTTGTTTTGAAAGTGTATGAATTTCTAGTTTTAGGGTTATGTTTAGGGTTAGGGTTAGGCTTAGGGTTAGGGTTAGGGTTAGGGTTAGGTTAGGGTTAGCGTAAGGGTTAGGCTTATGGTTAGGGTTAGGGTTAGCCTTAGTTTTAGGGTTAGGGTTAGAAAAAAAAGAATATGAATTTCATGAAATGCTTTATGTGAAACGCACATGTGTTTTTTTGAAATGATACGTTGTTTTTGGAGATATGTCAAATTATAGTTAGAAATGAGAACCTACTTCCTTTTCTCTGTAGAATATTTACTTTGAAAGATAATCACTTGATTTTAAAGTGTATGAATTTGTTTGGTAAGGATTAGTGTTAGGTTGAAGTTTATGGTTAAGGATAGGGTTAGCCTAAGGGTTAGGGTTAGGGTTAGGTTAGGGTTAGGGTTAGGTTTAGGTATAGGGTTAGGGTTAGTGTTAGGGTTAGGTTAGGTTAGGGTTAGGTTTAGGGTTAGGCTTAGGTTTAGGTTTAGGGTTAGGCTTAGGTTTAGGGTTAGACTTAGGGTTAGGTTTAGGGTTAGGGATAGCATAAGGGTTTAGGATTAGGGTTAGGGTTAGGGTTATGCTTAGGTTTTTGGTTATGGTTAGGGGTTTTGGGTTAGGGTTTAGGGTTTGGGTTAGGGTTAGGATTAGAAAAAAAGAACGTGTATGAATTTCATGAAATGCCTTAGTGTGAAACGGACATGTGTTTCTCTGAAATGATACCTTGTTGGTGAAGATATGTCACAATATATTGAGAAATGAGAACAGTCTTCCTTTTCTCTGTAGAAGCTTTACTCTGAAAGATAATCACTTTGTTTTGAAAGTGTATGCATTTCAAGTTTTAGGGTTAGGGTTAGGGTAACTGTTAGGCTTAGGGTTAGGGTTAGAGTTAGGGTTAGTGTTAGTCTTAGGGTTAGGTTTATGGTTAGGGTTAGCATTAGGGTTTAGGGTTTGAGTTAGGGTTAGGTTTAGGGTTTAGGTTTAG
Organism: Microtus agrestis; assembly: GCA_902806775.1. Lineage (NCBI taxonomy): Eukaryota > Metazoa > Chordata > Mammalia > Rodentia > Cricetidae > Microtus > Microtus agrestis. The sequence goes on along the minus strand of CADCXT010006946.1, from coordinate 136,476 downwards.
GGTTAGTGTTAGTGTTAGGCTTAGGCTTAGGGTTAGGGTTAGGTTTAGAAATAAAAAGAATGTGTATGAATTTCATTACACGCTCTTGTGAGAAATGCACATGTCCTTCTCTGCAAAGATAAGACGTTGTTTGTGATATGTTAAACTATAGTTAGAAGTGAGAACAGTCTTCCTTTTGTCTGGTGGAGCTTTACTTTGAAAGATAATCACGTTCCTTGAAAGCGTAAGTATTTCTTTAAATGCTTTCCTGAGAAATGCACATGTGTTTCTCTGAAAATATCATCTTTTGTGGGGGATATGTCAAAGTTACCTAGAAGTGAGAACAGTGTTCCTTTTCCTACTGTAGAAGCTTTACTTTGAAAGATAATCACGTTCTTTGAAAGTGTATGAATTTTTGCTTTTGTGAGAAACGCACATGTATTACACTGAAATTAGAAGCCATTGTTTGTCAAATGTCACATAATTGTTAGAATGAGAACTGTGTTCCTTTTCTCTGTAGATGCTTTACTTTGAAAGATAATTGCGTTCTTTTGAAAGCATAAGAATTTCATGAAATTCTTTTGAGAGAAATGCACGTGCGTTACACTGAACTGAGAAGCGTTTGATTGTGAAATGTCAAAGTATTGTCAAAAGTTAGAACAGTGTTCCTTCTCTCTGTAGAATCTTTACTTTGAATCATAATAATGTTCTTTTGAAAGTGTTTGATTTTCATGAAATTCTTTTGTTTTTATTATTATTTATTTATTTATTTTTATTTTATTTTTCTCCATTAACAGCTTCAGCTGGGTGTGGGGCAACAGAACCAATCCCAGTACAACCATGGGTGTGGGGTTCCCCATAGTCTCCCCAGGGCGATGGTTCCTGCAATGATCTCTAGGGGGAAACAGCTCCCAACAGATCCCCTCCCCCCTCCCATACAAAGGCAGGCAGCTATCAAGTGGAGAGCACCAGTCAGAGTCAACCATGGTGTCAGAGCAAAGGAGAAGGGACTGAGACAAGGAGAGACCCTCCTCTCGGGTGGTGAAGTGATCCCTCTCTCCTGGGAACAGAGGGGTGCCCGATGACTACTAGGTCAAGTGGGGACCAGGCCTTTTTTTTTCCTTACCCTTCCTAGGGTTCCCAGGGCCCTGCCTTAGGTTGGGGGATTATCCTGCCATAAGTCGCCCGTCCTTGGAGCTCCTCAAGTAAAAGGCATCTAGCAGGATTAAAGTAAGCAGATCACAGGGTACCCTGTCAAAGTATAGTTAGAAGTGATAACAGTCTTCTTATTCTCTGAAGAAGCTTTACTTTGAAAGATAATCACGTTCTTTGAAAGCGTAAGTATTTCATTAAATGCTTTCCTGAGAAATGCACATGTGTTTCTCTGAAAATATCAGCTTTTGTTGGGGATATGTCAAAGTTAGCTAGAAGTGAGAACAGTCTTCCTTTTCCTACTGTAGAAGCTTTACTTTGAAAGATAATCACGTTCTTTGAAAGTGTATGAATTTTTGCTTTTGTGAGAAACGCACATGTATTACACTGAAATTAGAAGCCATTGTTTGTGAAATGTCACAGAATTGTTAGAATGAGAACTGTGTTCCTTTTCTCTGTAGATGCTTTACTTTGAAAGATAATTGCGTTCTTTTGTAAGCATAAGAATTTCATGAAATTCTTTTGAGAGAAAAGCAGTTGCGTTACACTGAACTGAGAAGCATTTGATTGTGATATGTCAAAGTATTGTCAAAAGTTAGAACAGTGTTCCTTCTCTCTGTAGAAGATTTACTTTGAATCATAATAATGTTCTTTTGAAAGTGTATGAATTTCATGAAATTCATTTTTGTGAAACGCACATGTGTTTCTCTGAAATGATACGTTGTTGGAGATATGTACAAGTATAGTTAGAAATGAGAACAGTCTTCCTTTTCTCTGTAAAAGCTTTACTTTGAAAGATAAGCACCTTGTTTTGAAAGTGTATGAACTTGTAGGGTTAGGGTAAGGGTAGAATGGTTAGGGTTAGGGTTAGGTCTATGGGTTATGGGGGCTGGGTTAGGGTGAGAGTGGTTAGGGTTAGGTTTAAGGTTAGGGGTAGTGTTAGGGTTATGGTTATGATTTAAAAGAAAATGAATGTGTATGAATTTTATGAAATGCCTTTTTGAGAAACGCTCATGTCTTTCTCTGCAAAGATAAGACGTTTGTGATATGTCAAAGTATAGTTAGAAGTGAGAACAGTCTTCGTTTTCTCTGTAGAATCTTTACATTGAAAGATAAACATGTTGTTTTGAAAGTGTATGAATTTCTAGTTTTAGGGTTACGTGTTAGGGTTAGTGTTAGGGTTAGGGTTAGGGTTGGGGTTAAGTTAGGGTTAGGGTTAGTTTGGGTTAGGTTGTTATGGTTTAGGGTTTAGGGTTAGGGTTAGCCTTAGTTTTAGGGTTAGGGTTAGAAAAAAAAAATATGTATGAATTTCATGAAATGCTTTGTGTGAAACGCACATGTGTTTTTTTTGAAATGATACGTTGTTTTTGGAGATATGTCAAATTATAGTTAGAAATGAGAACAGTCTTCCTTTTCTCTGTAGAATATTTACTTTGAAAGAAAATCACTTGATTTGAAAGTGTATGAATTTCTATGGTTAGGATTAGTGTATAGTAAAGTTTAGGGTTAAAATAGGTAGTAAAGAGGCTATGATTTAAGTTAAGGGTTAATAGTTAGTAGGGTTAGGTGATAAGGTTAGGGTTAGGGTTAGTTTTAGTAGTTGTAGGATAAGTTTAGGTTTTAGGGTTTTAGGTTTAGGTTTAGGTTTAGGGTTAGGCTTAGGTTTAGGGTTAGACTTAGGTTAGGTTAGGTTTAGGGTTAGGGATAGCATAAGGGTTTAGGATTAGGGTTGGGGTTAGGGTTATGCTTAGGTTTTTGGTTATGGTTAGGGTTTGTGGGTTTGGGTTAGGGTTAGTGTTATAAAAAAAGAACTTGTATGAATTTCATGAAATGCCTTTGTGTGAAACGGACATGTGTATCTCTGAAATGATACCTTGTTGGTGGAGATATGTCACAATATATTGAGAAATGAGAACAGTCTTCCTTTTCTCTGTAGAAGCTTTACTTTGAAAGATAATCACCTTGTTTTGAAAGTGTATGCATTTCAAGGTTTAGGGTTAGTGTTAGAGTTAGACTTAGGGTTATGTTTAGGGTTAATAAGTTAGCATTAGGGTTTAGGGTTAGGGTTAGGGTTTAGGGTTAGGGTTAGGATTAGATTATAAAAAGAACGTGTATGAATTTCATGAAATGCTTTTGTGAGAAATGCACATGTCTTTCTCTGCAAAGATAAGACGTTGTTTGTGATATATCAAAGTATAGTTAGAAGTGATAACAGTCTTCTTATTCTCTGAAGAAGCTTTACTTTGAAAGATAATCACGTTCTTTGAAAGCGTAAGTATTTCACTAAATGCTTTCCTGAGAAATGCACATGTGTTTCTCTGAAAATATCAGCTTTTGTGGGGATATGTCAAAGTTACCTAGAAGTGAGAACAGTCTTCCTTTTGCTACTGTAGAAGCTTTACTTTGAACGATAATCACGTTCTTTGAAAGTGTATGAATTTTTACTTTTGTGAGAAACGCACATGTATTACACTGAAATTAGAAGCCATTGTTTGTGAAATGTCACAGAATTGTTAGAATGAGAACTGTGTTCCTTTTCTCTGTAGATGCTTTACTTTGAAAGATAATTGCGTTCTTTTGTAAGCATAAGAATTTCATGAAATTCTTTTGAGAGAAACGCACTTGTGTTACACTGAACTGAGAAGCATTTGATTGTGATATGTCAAAGTATTGTCAAAAGTTAGAACAGTGTTCCTTCTCTCTGTAGAAGATTACTTTGAATCATAATAATGTTCTTTTGAAAGTGTATGAATTTCATGAAATTCATTTTTGTGAAACGCACATGTGTTTCTCTGAAATGATACGTTGTTGGAGATATGTACAAGTATAGTTAGAAATGAGAACAGTCTTCCTTTTCTCTGTAAAAGCTTTACTTTGAAAGATAAGCACCTTGTTTTGAAAGTGTATGAACTTGTAGGGTTAGGGTTAGGGTTGAGGGTTAGGATTAGGCTTAGGGTTAGGGTTAGGGGTAGGGTTAGGGTTAGGCTTAGGGTTAGGTTTAGGGTTAGGGGTTAGTGTTAGGGTTATGGTATATATGGTTAATGAAAAAAAATGAATGTGTATGAATTTCATGAAATGCTTTTTTGAGAAACGCTCATGTCTTTCTCTGCAAAGATAAGACGTTTGTGATATGTCAAAGTATAGTTAGAAGTGAGAACAGTCTTCGTTTTCTCTGTAGAATCTTTACATTGAAAGATAAGCACGTTGTTTTGAAAGTGTATGAATTTCTAGTTTTAGGGTTACGTTTAGGGTTAGTGTTAGGGTTAGGGTTAGGGTTAGGGTTAGGGTTAGGGTTAGGGTTAGGGTTAGGGTAAGGGTTAGGCTTAGGGTTAGGGTTAGGGTTAGGCTTAGTGTTAGGGTTAGGGTTAGAAAAAAAGAATATGTATGAATTTCATGAAATGCTTTTTGTGAAACGCACATGTGTTTTTTTGAAATGATACGTTGTTTTTGGAGATATGTCAAATTATAGTTAGAAATGAGAACAGTCTTCCTTTTCTCTGTAGAATATTTACTTTGAAAGATAATCACCTTGATTTGAAAGTGTATGAATTTCTATGGTTAGGATTAGTGTTAGGGTTGAAGTTTAGGGTTAGGTTAGGTTTAGGGTTAGGCTTAGGGTTAGGGTTAGGGTTAGGCTTAGGGTTAGGGTTAGGGTTAGGGTTAGGTTTAGGGTTAGGTTAGGGTTAGGTTAGTTTAGGTTAGGGTTAGGGTTAGGGTTAGGGTTAGGGTTAGGTTTAGGTTTAGGTTTAGGCTTAGGTTAGGTTTAGGCTTAGGGTTAGGGTTAGGGTTAGGGTTAGGTTTAGGGTTAGGGTTAGGATTAGGGTTAGGTATGAATTTCATGGGTTAGGTTTTTGTGTGAAAGGACATGTTTTTCTCTGAAATTTAGGTTTGGGTTAGGATTTGGTTTCAAGTATAGTTTAGAAAAGAGAACAGTTACTTTTCCTGTATGAACTTTGAAGGATAATGCCTTTGTGTTGAAACGGACATGTGTATAGTCTGAAATGATACCTTGTTGGTAGAGATATGTCACAATATATTGAGAAATGAGAACAGTCTTCCTTTTCTCTGTAGAAGCTTTTACTTTGAAAGATAATCACCTTGTTTTGAAAGTGTATGCATTTCAGGGTTAGGATTAGAAAAAAGAACGTGTATGAATTTCATGAAATGCTTTGTGTGAAACGGACATGTGTTTCTCTGAAATGATACGTTGTTGGTAGAGATATGTCACAGTATAGTTAGAAATGAGAACAGTCTTCCTTTTCTCTGTAGAAGCTTTACTAAGAAAGTGTAACACCTTGTTTTGAGGGTTAGGGTTAGGGTTAGGGTTAGGGTTAGGGTTAGGTTAGGGTTAGGGTTAGGGTTAGGGTTAGGTTTAAGGTTAGGGTTAGAAATAAAAAAAGAATGTGTATGAATTTCATGAAATGCTTTTGTGAGAAATGCACATGTGTTTCTCTGCAAAGATAAGACGTTGTTTGTGATATGTCAAAGTATAGTTAGAAGTGATAACAGTCTTCTTATTCTCTGGAGAAGCTTTACTTTGAAAGATAATCACGTTCTTTGAAAGCGTAAGTATTTCATTAAATGCTTTCCTGAGAAATGCACATGTGTTTCTCTGAAAATATCAGCTTTTTGGGGGATATGTCAAAGTTAGCTAGAAGTGAGAACAGTCTTCCTTTTCCTACTGTAGAAGCTTTACTTTGAAAGATAATCACGTTCTTTGAAAGTGTATGAATTTTTACTTTTGTGAGAAACGCACATGTATTACACTGAAATTAGAAGCCATTGTTTGTGAAATGTCACAGAATTGTTAGAATGAGAACTGTGTTCCTTTTCTCTGTAGATGCTTTACTTTGAAAGATAATTGCGTTCTTTTGAAAGCATAAGAATTTCATGAAATTCTTTTGAGAGAAATGCACTTGTGCGTTACACTGAACTGAGAAGCATTTGATTGTGATATGTCAAAGTATTGTCAAAAGTTAGAACAGTGTTCCTTCTCTCTGTAGAAGCTTTACTTTGAATCATAATAATGTTCTTTTGAAAGTGTATGAATTTCATGAAATTCATTTTTGTGAAACGCACATGTGTTTCTCTGAAATGATACGTTGTTGTTGGAGATATGTACAAGTATAGTTAGAAATGAGAACAGTCTTCCTTTTCTCTGTAAAAGCTTTACTTTGAAAGATAAGCACCTTGTTTTGAAAGTGTATGAACTTGTAGGGTTAGGGTTAGGGTTAGGGTTAGGGTTAGGATTAGGCTTAGGGTTAGGGTTAGGGTTAGGGTTAGGGTTAGGGTTAGGCTTAGGGTTAGGGTTAGGTTTAGGGTTAGGGTTAGGTTATGGTTATGATTAAAAAAAATGAATGTGTATGAATTTCATGAAATGCTTTTTTGAGAAACGCTCATGTCTTTCTCTGCAAAGATAAGACGTTTGTGATATGTCAAAGTATAGTTAGAAGTGAGAACAGTCTTCGTTTTCTCTGTAGAATCTTTACATTGAAAGATAAGCACGTTGTTTTGAAAGTGTATGAATTTCTAGTTTTAGGGTTACGTTTAGGGTTAGTGTTAGGGTTAGTGTTAGGGTTAGGCTTAGGGTTAGGTTAGGGTTAGAGTTAGGGTTAGGGTTAGGGTAAGGGTTAGGCTTATGGTTAGGGTTAGGGTTAGCCTTAGTTTTAGGGTTAGGGTTAGAAAAAAAGAATATGTATGAATTTCATGAAATGCTTTGTGTGAAACGCACATGTGTTTTTTTGAAATGATATGTTGTTTTTGGAGATATGTCAAATTATAGTTAGAAATGAGAACAGTCTTCCTTTTCTCTGTAGAATATTTACTTTGAAAGATAATCACCTTGATTTGAAAGTGTATGAATTTCTATGGTTAGGATTAGTGTTAGGTTGAAGTTTAGGGTTAAGGATAGGGTTAGGCTAAGGTTTAGGCTTAGGGTTAGGGTTAGGGTTAGGGTTAGGGTTAGGGTTAGGGTTAGGGTTAGGGTTAGGTAGGGTTAGGTATAGGTTTAGAGTTAGGGTTAGGGTTAGGGTTAGTGTTAGGATTAGGCTTAGGTTTAGGGTTAGGCTTAGGTTAGGTTTAGGTTAGGGTTAGGGTTAGGTTTAGGGTTAGGGATAGCATTAGGGTTTAGGGTTAGGGTTAGGTTTATGGTTAGGTTTAGGGTTAGGGTTAGGGTTTAGGGTTTAGGGTTAGGGTTAGTGTTATAAAAAAAGAACTTGTATGAATTTCATGAAATGCCTTTGTGTGAAACGGACATGTGTTTCTCTGAAATGATACCTTGTTGGTAGAGATATGTCACAATATATTGAGAAATGAGAACAGTCTTCCTTTTCTCTGTAGAAGCTTTACTTTGAAAGATAATCACCTTGTTTTGAAAGTGTATGCATTTCAAGGTTTAGGGTTAGGGTTAGGGTTAGGCTTAGGGTTAGGGTTAGGGTTAGGGTTAGTGTTAGACTTAGGGTTAGGGTTAGGGTTAGGGTTTAGGGTTAGGGTTAGGGTTAGGGTTAGGGTTAGGTTTAGGGTTAGGGTTTAGGGTTAGGGTTAGGTTTAGAAATAAAAAGAATGTGTATGAATTTCATGAAATGCTTTTGTGAGAAATGCACATGTCTTTCTCTGCAAAGATAAGACGTTGTTTGTGATATGTCAAAGTATAGTTAGAAGTGATAACAGTCTTCTTTTTCTCTGAAGAAGCTTTACTTTGAAAGATAATCACGTTCTTTGAAAGCGTAAGTATTTCACTAAATGCTTTCCTGAGAAATGCACATGTGTTTCTCTGAAAATATCAGCTTTTGTGGGGATATGTCAAAGTTACCTAGAAGTGAGAACAGTCTTCCTTTTCCTACTGTAGAAGCTTTACTTTGAAAGATAATCACGTTCTTTGAAAGTGTATGAATTTTTGCTTTTGTGAGAAACGCACATGTATTACACTGAAATTAGAAGCCATTGTTTGTGAAATGTCACAGAATTGTTAGAATGAGAACTGTGTTCCTTTTCTCTGTAGATGCTTTACTTTGAAAGATAATTGCGTTCTTTTGAAAGCATAAGAATTTCATGAAATTCTTTTGAGAGAAACGCACGTGCGTTACACTGAACTGAGAAGCATTTGATTGTGATATGTCAAAGTATTGTCAAAAGTTAGAACAGTGTTCCTTCTCTCTGTAGAAGCTTTACTTTGAATCATAATAATGTTCTTTTGAAAGTGTATGAATTTCATGAAATTCATTTTTGTGAAACGCACATGTGTTTCTCTGAAATGATACGTTGTTGTTGGAGATATGTACAAGTATAGTTAGAAATGAGAACAGTCTTCCTTTTCTCTGTAAAAGCTTTACTTTGAAAGATAAGCACCTTGTTTTGAAAGTGTATGAACTTGTAGGGTTAGGGTTAGGGTAAGCGTTAGGGTTAGGATTAGGCTTAGGTTAGGGTTAGGGTTAGGGTTAGGGTTAGGGTTAGGCTTAGGGTTAGGGTTAGGGTTAGGGTTTAGGTTAGGGGTAGTGTTAGGGTTATGGTTATGATTAAAAGAAATGAATGTGTATGAATTTCATGAAATGCTTTTTTGAGAAACGCTCATGTCTTTCTCTGCAAAGATAAGACGTTTGTGATATGTCAAAGTATAGTTAGAAGTGAGAACAGTCTTCGTTTTCTCTGTAGAATCTTTACATTGAAAGATAAGCACGTTGTTTTGAAAGTGTATGAATTTCTAGTTTTAGGGTTACGTTTAGGGTTAGTGTTAGGGTTAGGGTTAGGGTTAGGGTTAGGGTTAGGGTTAGGGTTAGGGTTAGGGTTAGGGTTAGGGTTAGGGTTAGGGTTAGGGTTAGGGTTAGGGTTAGTTTAGGGTTAGGGTTA
>CADCXT010006946.1:115000-125000 GCA_902806775.1 Microtus agrestis | reverse complement strand
TATTTACTTTGAAAGATAATCACTTGATTTGAAAGTGTATGAATTTCTATGGTTAGGATTAGTGTTAGGTTGAAGTTTAGGGTTAAGGATAGGGTTAGGCTTAGGTGAGGTTAGGCTTAGGGTTAGGGTTAGGGTTAGGGTTAGGGTTAGGGTTAGGGTTAGGGTTAGGGTTAGGGTTAGGTTTAGGTTAGGTTTAGGGTTAGGTTAGGTTTAGGGTTAGGTTTAGGTTAGGGTTAGGGTTAGGTTTAGGTTTAGGCTTAGGGTTAGGTTAGGTTTAGGGTTAGGGATAGCATAAGGGTTTAGGATTAGGGTTGGGGTTAGGGTTATGCTTAGGTTTTTGGTTATGGTTAGGGTTTGGGTTAGGGTTTTAGGGTTTGGGTTAGGGTTAGTGTTATAAAAAAAGAACTTGTATGAATTTCATGAAATGCCTTTGTGTGAAACGGACATGTGTATCTCTGAAATGATACCTTGTTGGTGGAGATATGTCACAATATATTGAGAAATGAGAACAGTCTTCCTTTTCTCTGTAGAAGCTTTACTTTGAAAGATAATCACCTTGTTTTGAAAGTGTATGCATTTCAAGGTTTAGGGTTAGGTTAGTTAGAGGTTAGGGTTAGGTTAGTTAGGGTTAGGGTTTAGGTTAGGGTTAGGGTTAGTGTTAGGGTTAGGTTAGTTAGGGTTAGGGTTAGGGTTAGGGTTAGGGTTTAGGGTTAGGGTTAGGGTTAGGGTTTAGTATTAGGTTAGGTTAGGTTAGGCTTAGATTAGTAGGGTTAGGTTTAGAAATAAAAGTATGAATGTCATGAATTTCATGAAATGCTTTTGTGAGAAATGCACATGTCTTTCTCTGCAAAGATAAGACGTTGTTTGTGATATATCAAAGTATAGTTAGAAGTGATAACAGTCTTCTTATTCTCTGAAGAAGCTTTACTTTGAAAGATAATCACGTTCTTTGAAAGCGTAAGTATTTCACTAAATGCTTTCCTGAGAAATGCACATGTGTTTCTCTGAAAATATCAGCTTTTGTGGGGATATGTCAAAGTTACCTAGAAGTGAGAACAGTCTTCCTTTTGCTACTGTAGAAGCTTTACTTTGAACGATAATCACGTTCTTTGAAAGTGTATGAATTTTTACTTTTGTGAGAAACGCACATGTATTACACTGAAATTAGAAGCCATTGTTTGTGAAATGTCACAGAATTGTTAGAATGAGAACTGTGTTCCTTTTCTCTGTAGATGCTTTACTTTGAAAGATAATTGCGTTCTTTTGTAAGCATAAGAATTTCATGAAATTCTTTTGAGAGAAACGCACTTGTGTTACACTGAACTGAGAAGCATTTGATTGTGATATGTCAAAGTATTGTCAAAAGTTAGAACAGTGTTCCTTCTCTCTGTAGAAGATTACTTTGAATCATAATAATGTTCTTTTGAAAGTGTATGAATTTCATGAAATTCATTTTTGTGAAACGCACATGTGTTTCTCTGAAATGATACGTTGTTGGAGATATGTACAAGTATAGTTAGAAATGAGAACAGTCTTCCTTTTCTCTGTAAAAGCTTTACTTTGAAAGATAAGCACCTTGTTTTGAAAGTGTATGAACTTGTAGGGTTAGGGTTAGGGTTAGGAGGGTTAGGATTAGGCTTATGGTTAGGGTTAGGGTTAGGGTTAGGGTTAGGCTTAGGGTTAGGGTTAGGTTTAGGGTTAGGGGTAGTGTTAGGGTTATGGTTATATTTAAAAGAAATGAATGTGTATGAATTTTATGAAATGCTTTTTTGAGAAACGCTCATGTCTTTCTCTGCAAAGATAAGACGTTTGTGATATGTCAAAGTATAGTTAGAAGTGAGAACAGTCTTCGTTTTCTCTGTAGAATCTTTACATTGAAAGATAAACATGTTGTTTTGAAACTGTATGAATTTCTAGTTTTAGGGTTACGTTTAGGGTTAGTGTTAGGTTAGGGTTAGGGTTAGGGTTAGGTTTAGGGTTAGGGTTAGTTAGGGTTAGGGTTAGGGTTAGGGTTAGGGTTAGGTTTAGGGTTAGGGTTAGGGTTAGGGTTAGCCTTAGTTTTAGGGTTAGGGTTAGAAAAAAAGAATATGTATGAATTTCATGAAATGCTTTGTGTGAAACGCACATGTGTTTTTTTGAAATGATACGTTGTTTTTTGAGATATGTCAAATTATAATTAGAAATGAGAACAGTCTCCTTTTCTCTGTAGAATATTTACTTTGAAAGATAATCACTTGATTTGAAAGTGTATGAATTTCTATGGTTAGGATTAGTGTTAGGTTGAAGTTTAGGGTTAAGGATAGGGTTAGGCTATGGGTTAGGCTTAGGGTTAGGGTTAGGGTTAGGTTTAGGTATAGGGTTAGGTTAGTGTTAGTGTTAGGGTTAGGGTTAGGGTTAGGGTTAGGTTTAGGCTTTAGGTTTAGGTTTAGGCTTAGGTTTAGGTTAGGGTTTAGGTTTAGGTTAGGGTAGGTTAGGTTAGGCTTAGGGTTTAGGTTTAGGGTTAGGGTTAGGGTTAGGGTTAGGGTTAGGGTTTAGGGGTATAGGGTTAGGGTTAGGGTTATGCTTAGGTTTTTGGTTATGGTTAGGGTTTGGGTTAGGGTTTTGGGTTTGGGTTAGGGTTAGTTAGTTATAAAAAAAGAACTTGTATGAATTTCATGAAATGCCTTTGTGTGAAACGGACATGTGTATCTCTGAAATGATACCTTGTTGGTGGAGATATGTCACAATATATTGAGAAATGAGAACAGTCTTCCTTTTCTCTGTAGAAGCTTTACTTTGAAAGATAATCACCTTGTTTTGAAAGTGTATGCATTTCAAGGTTTAGGGTTAGGGTTAGAGTTAGACTTAGGGTTATGTTTAGGGTTAATGTTAGCATTAGGGTTAGGGTTAGGGTTTAGGGTTAGGGTTAGGGTTAGGGTTTAGGGTTAGGGTTAGGATTAGATATAAAAAGAACGTGTATGAATTTCATGAAATGCTTTTGTGAGAAATGCACATGTCTTTCTCTGCAAAGATAAGACGTTGTTTGTGATATATCAAAGTATAGTTAGAAGTGATAACAGTCTTCTTATTCTCTGAAGAAGCTTTACTTTGAAAGATAATCACGTTCTTTGAAAGCGTAAGTATTTCACTAAATGCTTTCCTGAGAAATGCACATGTGTTTCTCTGAAAATATCAGCTTTTGTGGGGATATGTCAAAGTTACCTAGAAGTGAGAACAGTCTTCCTTTTGCTACTGTAGAAGCTTTACTTTGAAAGATAATCACGTTCTTTGAAAGTGTATGAATTTTTGCTTTTGTGAGAAACGCACATGTATTACACTGAAATTAGAAGCCATTGTTTGTGAAATGTCACAGAATTGTTAGAATGAGAACTGTGTTCCTTTTCTCTGTAGATGCTTTACTTTGAAAGATAATTGCGTTCTTTTTTGAAAGCATAAGAATTTCATGAAATTCTTTTGAGAGAAACGCACTTGTGTTACACTGAACTGAGAAGCATTTGATTGTGATATGTCAAAGTATTGTCAAAAGTTAGAACAGTGTTCCTTCTCTCTGTAGAAGATTACTTTGAATCATAATAATGTTCTTTTGAAAGTGTATGAATTTCATGAAATTCATTTTTGTGAAACGCACATGTGTTTCTCTGAAATGATACGTTGTTGGAGATATGTACAAGTATAGTTAGAAATGAGAACAGTCTTCCTTTTCTCTGTAAAAGCTTTACTTTGAAAGATAAGCACCTTGTTTTGAAAGTGTATGAACTTGTAGGGTTAGGGTAAGCGTGCGTGAGGGTTAGGATTAGGCTTATAGTTAGGGTTAGGGGTAGGTTTAGGGTTAGGCTTAGGCTTAGGGTTAGGTTTAGGGTTAGGGGTAGTGTTAGGGTTATGGTTATATTTAAAAGAAATGAATGTGTATGAATTTTATGAAATGCTTTTTTGAGAAACGCTCATGTCTTTCTCTGCAAAGATAAGACGTTTGTGATATGTCAAAGTATAGTTAGAAGTGAGAACAGTCTTCGTTTTCTCTGTAGAATCTTTACATTGAAAGATAAACATGTTGTTTTGAAACTGTATGAATTTCTAGTTTTAGGGTTACGTTTAGGGTTAGTGTTAGGGTTAGGGTTAGGGTTAGGGTTAGGGTTAGGGTTAGGGTTAGGGTTAGGGTTAGGGTTAGGTGTAAGGGTTAGGTTTATGGTTAGGGTTAGGGTTAGCCTTAGTTTTAGGGTTAGGGTTAGAAAAAAAGAATATGTATGAATTTCATGAAATGCTTTGTGTGAAACGCACATGTGTTTTTTTGAAATGATACGTTGTTTTTTGAGATATGTCAAATTATAATTAGAAATGAGAACAGTCTCCTTTTCTCTGTAGAATATTTACTTTGAAAGATAATCACTTGATTTGAAAGTGTATGAATTTCTATGGTTAGGATTAGTGTTAGGTTGAAGTTTAGGGTTAAGGATAGGGTTAGGCTAAGGGTTAGGCTTAGGGTTAGGGTTAGGGTTAGGGTTAGGGTTAGGGTTAGGGTTAGGGTTAGGGTTAGGGTTAGGGGTTAGGGTTAGGGTTAGGTTTAGGTTAGGGTTAGGGTTAGGGTTAGGGTAGGTTAGGGTTGGGTTAGTGATAGGTTTAGGCTTAGGTTTAGGTTTAGGGTTAGGCTTAGGTTTAGGGTTAGGCTTAGGGTTAGGTTAGGTTTAGGGTTAGGGATAGCATAAGGGTTTAGGATTAGGGTTGGGGTTAGGGTTATGCTTAGGTTTTTGGTTATGGTTAGGGTTTGGGTTAGGGTTTTGGGTTTGGGTTAGGGTTAGTGTTATAAAAAAAGAACTTGTATGAATTTCATGAAATGCCTTTGTGTGAAACGGACATGTGTATCTCTGAAATGATACCTTGTTGGTGGAGATATGTCACAATATATTGAGAAATGAGAACAGTCTTCCTTTTCTCTGTAGAAGCTTTACTTTGAAAGATAATCACCTTGTTTTGAAAGTGTATGCATTTCAAGGTTTAGGGTTAGGGTTAGGTTAGGGTTTGACTTAGGGTTATGTTTAGGGTTAGGTTAGGTTAGGGTTAGGGTTTAGGTTAGGGTTTAGGGTTAGGGTTAGGTTAGTTAGTATTAGGTGTTGGAGTTAGGGTTAGGAGTTAGGGTTTAGGGTTTGGTTAGGGTTAGGGTTAGGGTTTAGGGTTAGGTTAGGTAGGTTAGGCTTAGGCTTAGGGTTAGGGTTAGGTTTAGAAATAAAAAGAATGTGTATGAATTTCATGAAATGCTTTTGTGAGAAATGCACATGTCTTTCTCTGCAAAGATAAGACGTTGTTTGTGATATGTCAAAGTATAGTTAGAAGTGATAACAGTCTTCCTTTTCTCTGAAGAAGCTTTACTTTGAAAGATAATCACGTTCTTTGAAAGCGTAAGTATTTCACTAAATGCTTTCCTGAGAAATGCACATGTGTTTCTCTGAAAATATCAGCTTTTGTGGGGATATGTCAAAGTTACCTAGAAGTGAGAACAGTCTTCCTTTTCCTACTGTAGAAGCTTTACTTTGAAAGATAATCACGTTCTTTGAAAGTGTATGAATTTTTGCTTTTGTGAGAAACGCACATGTATTACACTGAAATTAGAAGCCATTGTTTGTGAAATGTCACAGAATTGTTAGAATGAGAACTGTGTTCCTTTTCTCTGTAGATGCTTTACTTTGAAAGATAATTGCGTTCTTTTGTAAGCATAAGAATTTCATGAAATTCTTTTGAGAGAAACGCACTTGTGTTACACTGAACTGAGAAGCATTTGATTGTGATATGTCAAAGTATTGTCAAAAGTTAGAACAGTGTTCCTTCTCTCTGTAGAAGATTACTTTGAATCATAATAATGTTCTTTTGAAAGTGTATGAATTTCATGAAATTCATTTTTGTGAAACGCACATGTGTTTCTCTGAAATGATACGTTGTTGGAGATATGTACAAGTATAGTTAGAAATGAGAACAGTCTTCCTTTTCTCTGTAAAAGCTTTACTTTGAAAGATAAGCACCTTGTTTTGAAAGTGTATGAACTTGTAGGGTTAGGGTTAGGGTAAGGGTTAGGGTTAGGATTAGGCTTAGGGTTAGGGTTAGGGTTAGGGTTAGGGTTAGGCTTAGGGTTAGGGTTAGGGTTAGGGTTAGGGTTAGGGTTAGGGTTAGGGTTATATGATTAAAAAAAAAGAACGTGTATGAATTTCATGAAATGCTTTTTTGAGAAACGCTCATGTCTTTCTCTGCAAAGATAAGACGTTTGTGATATGTCAAAGTATAGTTAGAAGTGAGAACAGTCTTCGTTTTCTCTGTAGAATCTTTACATTGAAAGATAAACATGTTGTTTTGAAAGTGTATGAATTTCTAGTTTTAGGGTTACGTTTAGGGTTAGTGTTAGGGTTAGGGTTAGGGTTAGGGTTAGGGTTAGGGTTAGGGTTAGGGTTAGGGTTAGGGTAAGGGTTAGGTTTAGGGTTAGGGTTAGGGTTAGGGTTAGCCTTAGTTTTAGGGTTAGGGTTAGAAAAAAAAAATATGTATGAATTTCATGAAATGCTTTGTGTGAAACGCACATGTGTTTTTTTGAAATGATACGTTGTTTTTGGAGATATGTCAAATTATAGTTAGAAATGAGAACAGTCTTCCTTTTCTCTGTAGAATATTTACTTTGAAAGATAATCACTTGATTTGAAAGTGTATGAATTTCTATGGTTAGGATTAGTGTTAGGTTGAAGTTTAGGGTTAAGGATAGGGTTAGGCTAAGGGTTAGGCTTAGGGTTAGGTTAGGTTAGGGTTAGGGTTAGGTTAGGGTTAGGGTTAGGGTTAGGGTTAGGGTTAGGGTTAGGTTAGGGTTAGGGTTAGGGTTAGGTTTAGGTTAGGGTTAGGTTAGGTTAGGTTAGGTTTAGGGTTAGACTTAGGGTTAGGTTTAGGGTTAGGATAGCATAAGGGTTTAGGATTAGGGTTAGGGTTAGGGTTATGCTTAGGTTTTTAGGTTATGGTTAGGGTTTGGGTTAGGGTTTTTAGGGTTTAGGGTTTGGGTTAGGGTTAGTGTTATAAAAAGGATAAAAAAGAACTTGTATGAATTTCATGAAATGCCTTTGTGTGAAACGGACATGTGTATCTCTGAAATGATACCTTGTTGGTGGAGATATGTCACAATATATTGAGAAATGAGAACAGTCTTCCTTTTCTCTGTAGAAGCTTTACTTTGAAAGATAATCACCTTGTTTTGAAAGTGTATGCATTTCAAGGTTTAGGGTTAGGGTAAGTTTAGTCTTAGGCTTAGGGTTAGGGTTAGGGTTAGGGTTAGGGTTAGGTTTAGGGTTAGGTTAGGTAGGGTTAGGGTTTAGGGTTAGGGTTAGGGTTAGGGTTAGGGTTAGGTTTAGGGTTAAGGTTAGGGTTAGGGTTAGGTTTAGGGTTAGGCTTAGGGTTAGGGTTAGGGTTAGAAATAAAAAGAATGTGTATGAATTTCATGAAATGCTTTTGTGAGAAATGCACATGTCTTTCTCTGCAAAGATAAGACGTTGTTTGTGATATGTTAAAGTATAGTTAGAAGTGAGAACAGTCTTCTTTTTCTCTGGTGAAGCTTTACTTTGAAAGATAATCACGTTCTTTGAAAGCGTAAGTATTTCATTAAATGCTTTCCTGAGAAATGCACATGTGTTTCTCTGAAAATATCAGCTTTTGTGGGGATATGTCAAAGTTACCTAGAAGTGAGAACAGTCTTCCTTTTCCTACTGTAGAAGCTTTACTTTGAAAGATAATCACGTTCTTTGAAAGTGTATGAATTTTTACTTTTGTGAGAAACGCACATGTATTACACTGAAATTAGAAGCCATTGTTTGTGAAATGTCACAGAATTGTTAGAATGAGAACTGTGTTCCTTTTCTCTGTAGATGCTTTACTTTGAAAGATAATTGCGTTCTTTTGAAAGCATAAGAATTTCATGAAATTCTTTTGAGAGAAACGCACTTGTGTTACACTGAACTGAGAAGCATTTGATTGTGATATGTCAAAGTATTGTCAAAAGTTAGAACAGTGTTCCTTCTCTCTGTAGAAGATTACTTTGAATCATAATAATGTTCTTTTGAAAGTGTATGAATTTCATGAAATTCATTTTTGTGAAACGCACATGTGTTTCTCTGAAATGATACGTTGTTGGAGATATGTACAAGTATAGTTAGAAATGAGAACAGTCTTCCTTTTCTCTGTAAAAGCTTTACTTTGAAAGATAAGCACCTTGTTTTGAAAGTGTATGAACTTGTAGGGTTAGGGTTAGGGTAAGCGTTAGGGTTAGGATTAGGCTTATAGTTAGGGTTAGGGTTAGGGTTAGGGTTAGGCTTAGGCTTAGGGTTAGGTTTAGGGTTAGGGGTAGTGTTAGGGTTATGGTTATGATTTAAAAGAAATGAATGTGTATGAATTTTATGAAATGCTTTTTTGAGAAACGCTCATGTCTTTCTCTGCAAAGATAAGACGTTTGTGATATGTCAAAGTATAGTTAGAAGTGAGAACAGTCTTCGTTTTCTCTGTAGAATCTTTACATTGAAAGATAAACATGTTGTTTTGAAACTGTATGAATTTCTAGTTTTAGGGTTACGTTTAGGGTTAGTGTTAGGGTTAGGGTTAGGGTTAGGTTTAGGGTTAGAGTTAGGGTTAGGGTTAGTGTAAGGGTTAGGTTTATGGTTAGGGTTAGGGTTAGCCTTAGTTTTAGGGTTAGGGTTAGAAAAAAAGAATATGTATGAATTTCATGAAATGCTTTGTGTGAAACGCACATGTGTTTTTTTGAAATGATACGTTGTTTTTGGAGATATGTCAAATTATAGTTAGAAATGAGAACAGTCTCCTTTTCTCTGTAGAATATTTACTTTGAAAGATAATCACTTGATTTGAAAGTGTATGAATTTCTATGGTTAGGATTAGTGTTAGGTTGAAGTTTAGGGTTAAGGATAGGGTTAGGCTAAGGGTTAGGCTTAGGGTTAGGGTTAGGGTTAGGTTTAGGTTAGGGTTAGGGTTAGGGTTAGGGTTAGGGTTAGGGTTAGGGTTAGGGTTAGGTTAGGTTAGGGTTAGGGTTAGGGTTAGGTTTAGGGTTAGGGTTAGGTTTAGGTTTAGGGTTAGGTAGGTTTAGGGTTAGGGTTTAGGTTTAGGGTTAGGGTTAGGGTTTAGGGTTAGGGTTAGGGTTAGGGTTAGGCTTAGGTTTAGGTTTAGGTTAGGGTTTGGGTTAGGGTTTAGGGTTTGGGTTAGGGTTAGTGTTATAAAAAAAGAACTTGTATGAATTTCATGAAATGCCTTTGTGTGAAACGGACATGTGTATCTCTGAAATGATACCTTGTTGGTGGAGATATGTCACAATATATTGAGAAATGAGAACAGTCTTCCTTTTCTCTGTAGAAGCTTTACTTTGAAAGATAATCACCTTGTTTTGAAAGTGTATGCATTTCAAGGTTTAGGGTTAGGGTTAGGGTTAAGGTTAGGCTTAGGGTTAGGGTTAGAGTTAGGGTTAGGGTTAGGGTTAGGGTTTAGGGTTAGGGTTAGGGTTAGGGTTAGGGTTAGGGTTAGGGTTAGGGTTAGGGTTAGGTTAGCATTAGGGTTTAGGGTTAGGGTTAGGGTTAGGGTTAGGGTTAGGATTAGATATAAAAAGAACGTGTATGAATTTCATGAAATGCTTTTGTGAGAAATGCACATGTCTTTCTCTGCAAAGATAAGACGTTGTTTGTGATATGTCAAAGTATAGTTAGAAGTGATAACAGTCTTCCTTTTCTCTGGAGAAGCTTTACTTTGAAAGATAATCACGTTCTTTGAAAGCGTAAGTATTTCATTAAATGCTTTCCTGAGAAATGCACATGTGTTTCTCTGAAAATATCAGCTTTTGTGGGGATATGTCAAAGTTACCTAGAAGTGAGAACAGTCTTCCTTTTCCTACTGTAGAAGCTTTACTTTGAAAGATAATCACGTTCTTTGAAAGTGTATGAATTTTTGCTTTTGTGAGAAACGCACATGTATTACACTGAAATTAGAA
>CADCXT010006946.1:0-110000 GCA_902806775.1 Microtus agrestis | reverse complement strand
TTTAGGGTTAGGGTTAGGGTTAGGGTTAGGTTAGTTTAGGGTTAGGGTTAGGGTTAGGGTTAGGGTTAGGGTTAGGGTTAGGGTTAGGGTTAGGGTTAGGGTTAGGGTAAAAAAAAAGAACGTGTATGAATTTCATGCAATGCCTTTGTTTGAAACCGACATGTGTTTCTCTGAAATGATACATTGTTGGTAGAGATATGTCACAGTATAGTTAGAAATGAGAACAGTCTTCCTTTAATCTGTTGAAGCTTTACTTTGAAAGATACGCACCTTGTTTTCAAAGTGTTTGAATTTCTAGTGTTAGGGTAAGGGTTAGAGTTAGGGTTAGTGTTAGGGTTAGAGATAGAGTTAAGTTTAGTGTTAGGGTTAGGCTTAGGGTTAGTTTAGTTAGGGTTAGGGTTAGGGATAAGGATAGGCTTAGTGTTAAGGTTAAGCTTAAGGTTAGGGTTACACTTAGGGTTAGGGTTAGGGTTATGCTTAGGGTTAGGGTTATGGTTCAGGTTAGGGTTAGGGTTTAGGGTTTGGGTTAGGGTTAGGGTTAGAAAAAAAAAATGAATGTATGAATTTCATGAAATGCCTTTGTGTGAAACGGACATGTGTTTCTCTGAAATGATATGCTGTTGGTAGGGATATGTCACAGTATATTTACAAAATAGAACAGTCTTCCTTGTCTCTGTAGAAGCTTTACTTTGAAAGATAATCACGTTCTTTGAAAGTGTATGAATTTTTGCTTTTGTGAGAAACGCACATGTATTACACTGAAATTAGAATCTGTTGTTTGTGAAATGTCACAGAATTGTTAGAATGAGAACTGTGTTCCTTTTCTCTGTAGATGCTTTACTTTGAAAGATAATTGCGTTCCTTTGAAAGCATAAGAATTTCATGAAATTCTTTTGAGAGTAACGCACGTGCATTACAATGAACTGAGAAGCATTTGATTGTGATATTTCAAAGTATTGTCAAAAGTTAGAACAGTGTTCCTTCTCTCTGTAGAAGCTTTATTTTGAATCATAATAATGTTCTTTTGAAAGTGTATGAATTTCATGAAATTCATTTTTGTGAAACGCACATGTGTTTCTCTGAAATGATACGTTGTTGGAGATATGTACAAGTATAGTTAGAAATGAGAACACTCTTCCTTTTCTCTGTAAAAGCTTTACTTTGAAAGATAAGCACCAGATGGAACCCTAGGACGGGTAAGGGGGAAAGAAAAAAGGCCTGGTCCCCACTCAACCTAGGAGTCATCGAGCACCCCTCTGTTCCCAGGAGAGGTGGATTGCTTCACCACTCGAGAGGAGGGTCTCTCCTTGTCTCAGTCCCTTCTCCTTTGGTCTGACACCATGGATGACTCTGACTGGTGCTCTCCATGTGATAGCTGCCTGCCTTTGTATGGGAGGGGGGAGGGGATCTGTTGGGAGCCGTTTCCCCCTAGAGATCATTGCAGGAACCATCGCCCTGGGGAGACTGCGGGGAACCCCACACCCATGGTTGTGCTGGGAAGTGGTCCTGTTGCCCCACACCCAGTTGAAGCTGTTAATGGAGAAAAATAAAATAAAATGAAAAAAATTAAAAAAAAATAAAAAATAAAGATAAGCACCTCATTTTGAAAGTGTATGAACTTGTAGGGTTAGGGTTAGGGTAAGCGTTAGGGTTAGGAGGATTAGGCTTATAGTTAGGGTTAGGGTTAGGTTAGGTTTAGGGTTAGGGTTAGGCTTAGGGTTAGGGTTAGGGTTAGGGTTAGGTTTAGGGTTAGGGGTAGTGTTAGGGTTATGGTTATGATTAAAAGAAATGAATGTGTATGAATTTCATGAAATGCTTTTTTGAGAAACGCTCATGTCTTTCTCTGCAAAGATAAGACGTTTGTGATATGTCAAAGTATAGTTAGAAGTGAGAACAGTCTTCCTTTTCTCTGTAGAATTTTTACATTGAAAGATAAGCACGTTGTTTTGAAAGTGTATGAAATTCTAGTTTTAGGGTTACGTTTAGGGTTAGTGTTAGGTGTTAGGGTTAGGGTTAGGCTTAGGGTTAGAGTTAGGGTTAGGGTTAGCGTAGTTAGGTTAGGGTTAGGGTTAGGCTTATGGTTAGGGTTAGGGTTAGCCTTAGTTTTAGGGTTAGGGTTAGAAAAAAAGAATATGAATTTCATGAAATGCTTTGTGTGAAACGCACATGTTTTTTTTTGAAATGATATGTTGTTTTTGGAGATATGTCAAATTATAGTTAGAAATGAGAACCTACTTGCTTTTCTCTGTAGAATATTTACTTTGAAAGATAATCACTTGATTTGAAAGTGTATGAATTTCTATGGTTCGGATTATTGTTAGGTTGAAGTTTAGGGTTAAGGATAGGGTTAGGCTAAGGGTTAGGCTTAGGGTTAGGGTTAGGGTTAGGGTTAGGGTTAGGGTTAGGTTAGGGTTAGGGTTAGGTATAGGGTTAGGTTAGTGTTAGGGTTAGGGTTAGGGTTAGGGTTAGGGTTAGGTAGGTTAGGTTTAGGTTAGGCTTAGGTTTAGGGTTAGACTTAGGGTTAGGTTTAGGGTTAGGGATAGGGTTAGGTTTAGGGTTTAGGGTTAGGGTTAGGGTTAGGGTTAGGGTTAGGTTTAGGTTTTGGTTAGGGTTAGGGTTTGGTTTGGGTTAGGGTTAGGGTTAGGGTTTGGGTTTGGGTTAGGGTTAGTGTTATAAAAAAAGAACTTGTATGAATTTCATGGAATGCCTTTGTGTGAAACGGACATGTGTTTCTCTGAAATGATACGTTGTTGGTAGAGATATTTCACAATATATTGAGAAATGAGAACAGTCTTCCTTTTCTCTGTAGAAGCTTTACTTTGAAATATAAGCGCCTTGTTTTGAAAGTGTATGAATTTCTATGGTTAGGGTTAGGGTTAGGTTTAGGTTTAGTTTTAGGGTTAGGCTTAGGTTTAGAGTTACTGTTAGGCTTAGGGTTTGTGTTAAGGTTAGGCTTAGGTTTAGGTTTAGGCTTAGGTTTAGGGTTACGGTTACGGTTAGGGTGTAGGGTTTGTGTTAGGGTTAGGGTCAGGTATAGTCTTAGGGTTAGGGTAAACTTTAGGCTTAGGGTTAGGGTTAGGGTTAGGGTTTAGGGTTTGGGTTAGGGTTAGGATTAGAAAAAAGGAACGTGTATGAATTTCATGAAATGCCTTTGTGTGAAACGGACATGTGTTTCTCTGAAATGATACGGTGTTGGTAGAGATATGTCACAGTATAGTTACAAATGAGAACAGTCTTTCTTTTCTCTGTAGATGCTTTACTTTGAAAGATAATCACCTTGTTTTGAAAGTGTATGCATTTCAAGTGTTAGGGTTAGGGTTAGGGTAAGCGTTAGGCTTATTGTTAGGGTTAGGTTTAGGGTTAGTCTTAGGGTTAGGGTTAGGTTTAAGGTTAGGGTTAGAAATAAAAAGAATGTGTATGAATTGCATGAAATGCTTTTGTGAGAAATGTACATGTGTTTCTATGCAAAGATAAGATGTTGTTTGCCATATGTCAAAGTAAAGTTAGAAGTGATAACAGGCTTCTTATTCTCTGGAGAATCTTTCTTTGAAAGATAATCACGTTCTTTGAAAGCATACATATTTAATTAAATGCTTTCCTGAGAAATGCAAATGTCTTTCTCTGAAAATATCATCTTTTTTGGGGATATGTGAAAGTTAGCTAGAAGTGAGAACAGTCTTCCTACTGTAGAGGCTTTACTTTGAAAGATAATCACGTTCTTTGAAAGTGTATGAATTTTTGCTTTTGTGAGAAACGCACATGTATTACACTGAAATTAGAAGCCATTGTTTGTCAAATGTCACATAATTGTTAGAATGAGAGCTGTGTTCCTTTTCTCTGTGGATGCTTTACTTTGAAAGATAATTGCGTTCTTTTGAAAGCATAAGAATTTCATGAAATTCTTTTGAGAGAAATGCACGTGCGTTACACTGAACTGAGAAGCGTTTGATTGTGATATGTCAAAGTATTGTCAAAAGTTAGAACAGTGTTCCTTCTCTCTGCAGAATCTTTACTTTGAATCAAAATAATGTGCTTTTGAAAGTGTATGAATTTCATAAAATTCTTTTTTGTAAAACGCGCATGTTTTTCTCTGAAATGATACGTTGTTGTTGGAGATATATCCAAGTATAGTTAGAAATGACAACAGTCTTCCTTTTCTCTGTAAAAGCTTTACTTTGAAAGATAAGCAACTTGTTTTGAAAGTGTATGAACTTCTAGGGTTAGGGTTAGGGTTAGGGTATAGCGTTAGGGTTAGGATTAGGGTTAGGGTTAGGGTTAGGGTTAGGCTTAGGGTTAGGGTTAGGGTTAGGGGTAGTGTTATGGTTATGGTTATGATTAAAAGAAATGAATGTGTATGAATTTCATGAAATGCTTTTTTGAGAAACACTCATGTCTTTCTCTGCAAAGATAAGACGTTTGTGATATGTCAAAGTATAGTTAGAAGTGAGAACAGTCTTCCTTTTCTCTGTAGAATTTTTACATTGAAAGATAAGCACGCTGTTTTTAAAGTGTATGAATTTCTAGTTTTAGGATTACATTTAGGGTTTGTGTTAGTGTTAGGGTTAGGGTTAGGGTTAGGCTAGGGTTAGAGTTAGGGTTAGGGTTAGCGTAAGGGTTAGGCTTATGGTTAGGGTTAGGGTTAGCCTTAGTTTTAGGGTTAGGGTTAGAAAAAAAAAAAATATGAATTTCATGAAATGCTTTGTGTGAAACGCACATGTGTTTTTTTGAAATGATATTTTTTTTTGAGATATGTCAAATTATAGTTAGAAATGAGAACAGTCTTCCTTTTCTCTGTAGAATATTTACTTTGAAAGATAATCACCTTGATTTGAAAGTGTATGAATTTCTATGGTTAGGATTAGTGTTAGGGTGAAGTTTAGGGTTAAGGTTAGGGTTAGGCTAAGGGTTAGGCTTAGGGTTAGGGTTAGGGTTAGGGTTAGGGTTAGGGTTAGGGTTAGGGTTAGGGTTAGGGTTAGGGTTAGGGTTAGGGTTAGGGTTAGGTTGAGGTATAGGGTTAGGGTTAGTGTTAGGTTTAGGGTTAGGGTTAGTGTTAGGGTAAGGCTTAGGTTTAGTGTTAGGCTTAGGTTTACGGTTAGACTTAGGGTCAGGTTTAGGGTTCGGGATAGCATAAGGGTTTAGGATTAGGCTTATGTTTAGGGTTATGCTTAGGTTTTTGTTATGGTTAGGGTTTGGGTTAGGGTTTAGGGTTTGGGTTAGGGTTAGTGTTATAAAAAAAAAACTTGTATGAATTTCATGAAATGCCTTTGTGTGAAACGGACATGTGTTTCTCTGAAATGATACCTTGTTGGTAGAGATATGTCACAATATAATGAGAAATGAGAACAGTCTTCCTTTTCTCTGTAGAAGCTTTACTTTGAAAGATAATCACCTTGTTTTGAAAGTGTATGCATTTCAAGGTTTAGGGTTATGGTTAGGGTAACTGTTAGGCTTAGGGTTAGGGTTAGAGTTAGGGTTAGTGTTAGACTTAGGGTTAGGTTTAGGGTTAGGGTTAGCATTCGGGTTTAGGGTTTGAGCTAGGTTTAGGTTTAGGGTTTAGTGTTGATGGAGCGGCGGCCGGGCTGTTGCGTCCTGTTTCCCCACTGCCCTCATGGCTTACTTATGCCCCGAAATAATTACACGGAAACTGTATTCTTTTAAACACTTCCTGTCCCGTAGGCTAGCTCTTCTCGGCTAACTCTCGCTCCTGGACTAGCCCATTTCTTATAAGTTGTGTAACACCCCGAGGTGTGCTTACCGGGGAGATTCTAGCCTGCCTCTGTCTGGCATGGAAACATAATGGCAACTCCTCCTCTCAGCCTCTCTCTCCCAGAATCCTATTCTGTCTTCTCCGCCTACCTAATTTTCTGTCCTATGAGAGCCAAGGCACTTTCTTTATTAGTTAGCCAATGAAAGCAACAGATAAGATACAAGACCCACCTCCATCATTTCCCCTTTTTCTGTTTAAACAAAAAAGAAAGGCTTTAACTTTAACATAGTAAAATTACATATAACAAAACAGTTATCAAGCAAGAATTACAGTTACAATATTTATATCTATTTTATCTTTTATCATAACTAAGGAAAACTATAACTATCCATTCTTCAACTCCATCAAAGACTCCAGAAGATATAAAACTACCTAAGTAAACAGGAAGTCAAAAGCTCTAGAAATGACAGAGACATCTCACTGCCTGGACAGTCACCCAAAGTTCCTTTGTACCGTTGGGGCATCCATCTTTGGCCTTCAGGCCCATAGTATCCAGCAGACATTTCCATGAAGCAGGAAATTTCAAAGACAGTTCAGTCACTTTCTGCTGTCCTGCAGAATGTTTTGTAGATTCTCTCATAGGTCAGGAACCCCGAAAGACCGTCTCACCTTTAAGCAAGTTCAGCAGTCCTCTCTCTGCGGGTTCTTTGTGTCCAGTTTGTGCATCAGTCCAGGCAAGAGCAGTTTCTTGCCCAAATGGCTATCAAACTCCATAACAATCCTCTTCGATGCCCATCCTCCTCTTGAAGTAGATTGGTGCTGCCAGGAGCAGACATGTCTCATTGTCATGTAAAACCCTAAGTTATTAAAACATTTAAATGCCATATTCTGTAGTCTTTGAAAGAAATGAAGAATGCATTACCTGACTGAAATATATCTCTATATATCTAGAAAATCTAACTAACATGACTACAATCTTGACTATTATCAATGATTATCCATTAACAACCTATATATGTTACATTTTTAAATGAACTGTACAATCACAATACTTAATCAAGATCAGAAATACATATACATGTAACAAAATTGACCTTAAAATCCATACCAATGCAAATTATTTATATCTATATCATATCCCCCTTTAAATGTAAAAGAACATTTATAAACAATATTTTGGGAACATGGGCACAGTTTTTCTCTCTAAACTGCTTCCTGCTGAATGGGGGCGTCGTTAATTAGGTCTTTCATGGTATAACCTGTGTGCCAGGGTCATCTCAGTTGGCAGTTGAGTGAAGTAATTTTTTGAGGGTGTTCACAGCAACTTTTCAGGAGGGCGTGGTCTATCATACCAAATTGGAATAGAAGAAATCCACAGGGTCTCATCCTCTGTGAAAACAAAAGAAGACCCTTTTCAAAGCATCATATCCTTAGACCCAAATTTTGAATTCATACCCTCATGATATTCATTCTGGTTTCACTTGGCAGCCCGTATAATGAAATGTCTCTCTGTACTTAGCTCCTTTACAGTCAAAAACTTTAAAGAAAACACAATGTACATAATCCAGACTCTCTGTGAATTTTCCATTTTTACGTGGCTTATTTTTATTTTATTTCTCTTAATCTATAACTATCTGTACTCTGTCTCTTTAAAGACTTTACCCCTTTTTAAAGGGCATTAACTTTATTTTTTTTATTTTTTCTCTCTGTCAAGCCTACGTACGTACATTCATCCAACATTATGATTTATTTATTGGTCTGTCTGAATCTGTTTTATTGTGAATCTGTAATTTTTTAATGTCCAGGAGCAGTTCTTAAAAACTTAAGTTGTATCATGTAGGGGTAATACGGTACCGCCTGAGTCCTGCTCAGCCAAAACCTAAGTGTGCTGTTATCACAGTAATTACTGTACTTCCTGCCTGAGCTGTGCACAGTTCCAGGCACACAGCAAGTCCACATTGGAGCTGCACTCAGCAGTTTAATTCTGAGATTGAGCGTGCAGCACAGAAACTCTTTTCATCCAAGTTACAACCAAATCTGACACACACAGCACTGCGAAGTCTCTGTATGGCGGCAGGAATCCGCCATACTCTTCCGCCTGCCCAAGCCCGATTCCGCTGTATGCCCAGGTGCAGGTGGGGAGCGCGCTTTAAAATGACACAGCATTTAAGTCTCTCTACAGCACGCACCAACAAACAACAAAAATCTGTGTTAAACTCCGTTTTTTCTCTGTTTAAAATTAAGCTCTCTCAGGTTTTTAAGTGGAATTAGCCATCACGTCTGGGTGCCATTCTGTTGTAATTGGTAGCAGCGGCCGGGCTGTTGCGTCCTGTCACACCAAGGCCCGCATGGCTTACTTATTACACGGAAACTGTATTCTTTTAAACACTGCCTGGCCCGTAGGCTAGCTCTTCTCGGCTAACTCTCGCTCCTGGACTAGCCCATTTCTTATAAGTTGTGTAACACCCCGAGGTGTGCTTACCGGGGAGATTCTAGCCTGCCTCTGTCTGGCATGGAAACATAATGGCAACTCCTCCTCTCAGCCTCTCTCTCCCAGAATCCTATTCTGTCTTCTCCACCTACCTAATTTTCTGTCCTATGAGAGCCAAGGCACTTTCTTTATTAGTTAGCCAATGAAAGCAACAGATAAGATACAAGACCCACCTCCATCAGTTTAGGATTAGGGTTAGTGTTAGGGTTAGGCTTAGGGTTAGGGTTAGGGTTAGGTTTAGAATAAAAAAAAGTGTATGAATTTCATGACACGCTTTTGTGAGAAATGCACATGTCTTTCTCTGCAAAGATAAGACGTTGTTTGTGATATGTTAAACTATAGTTAGAAGTGAGAACAGTCTTCCTTTTGTCTGGTGGAGCTTTACTTTGAAAGATAATCACGTTCCTTGAAAGCATAAGTATTTCTTTAAATGCTTTCCTGAGAAATGCACATGTGTTTCTCTGAAAATATCATCTTTTGTGGGGGATATGTCAAAGTTACCTAGAAGTGAGAACAGTTTTCCTTTTCCTACTGTAGAAGCTTTACTTTGAAAGATAATCCCGTTCTTTGAATGTGTATGAATTTTTGCTTTTGTGAGAAACACACATGTATTACATTGAAATTAGAAGCCATTGTTTGTGAAATGTCACATAATTGTTAGAATGAGAACTGTGTTCCTTTTCTCTGTAGATGCTTTACTTTGAAAGATAATTGCGTTCTTTTGAAAGCATAAGAATTTCATGAAATGCTTTTGAGTGAAATGCACGTGTGTTACACTGAACTGAGAAGCATTTGATTGTGATATGTCAAAGTATTGTCAAAAGTCAGAACAGTGTTTTTACTCTCTGTAGAAGCTTTACTTTGAATGATAATAATGTTCTTTTGAAAGTGTATGAATTTCATGAAATTCTTCTTTGTAACACGCACATGTGTTTCTCTGAAATGATACGTTGTTCTTGGAGATATATCCAAGTATAGATAGAAATGAGAACAGTCTTCCTTTTCTCTGTAGAAGCTTTACTTTGAAAGATAAGTGCCTTGTTTTGAAAGTGTATGAATTTCTAAGGTTAGGGTTAGGGTTAGGGTTAGGATTAGGTTTAGTTAGGGTTTAGGGTTAGGCTTAGGTTATTTAGGGTTAGGGTTAGCTTAGGGTTTAGGGTTAGGTTAGGCTTAGGGTTAGGGTTAGGGTTAGGGTTAGGCTTAGGTTTAGGGTTAGGGTTAGGGTTAGGTTTAGGGTTTGGGTTAGGGTTAGGATTAGAAAAAAAAGAACGTGTATGAATTTCATGAAATGTCTTTTGTGAAACAGACATGTGTTTC
The DNA here is from genome assembly GCA_902806775.1 of Microtus agrestis. NCBI lineage: Eukaryota > Metazoa > Chordata > Mammalia > Rodentia > Cricetidae > Microtus > Microtus agrestis. Next base: position 100,485 of record CADCXT010006946.1, on the reverse strand, counting down.
TCTGAAATGATATGTTGTTGGTAGAGATATGTCACAGTATAGTTAGAAATGAGAACAGTCTTCCTTTTCTCTGTAGAAGCTTTACTTTGAAAGATAATCACCTTGTTTTGAAAGTGTATGAACTTCTAGGGTTAGGTTAGGAAGTTTAGGGTTAGTGTTAGGTTAGGGTTAGGAGTTAGGTTAGGGTTAGGGTTAGGGTTAGGGTTAGGGTTAGGGTTAGGGTTAGGTTAGGTTAGGTTAGGGTTAGGGTTAGAATGAATAGAAGCTTTGAAGAGGTTAGGGTAGAGGTTTAGGTAGAAAGATAGTTAGAAGTAGAAAGGAGAGAAAGAAAAGAACGTGTATGAATTTCATGAAATGCCTTTGTGTGAAACGGACATGTGTTTCTCTGAAATGATATGTTGTTGGTAGAAATATGTCACAGTATAGTTAGAAATGAGAACAGTCTTACTTTTCTCTGTGGAAGCTTTACTTTGAAAGATAATCACCTTGTTTTGAAAGTGTATGCTCTTCAAGGGTTAGGGTTAGGGTAAAGCGATAGGCTTAGGGTTAGTGTTAGGTTTAGGGTTAGGCTTAGGGTTAGGGTTAGGTTTAAGGTTAGGGTTAGAAATAAAAAGAATGTGTATGAATTTCATGAAATGCTTTTGTGAGAAATGCACATGTGTTTCTATGCAAAGATAAGACGTTGTTTGTGATATGTCAAAGTATAGTTAGAAGTGATAACAGGCTTCTTATTCTATGGAGAAGCTTTACTTTGAAAGATAATCACGTTTTTGAAAGTGTATGAATTTTTGCTTTTGTGAGAAACGCACATGTATTATACTGAAATTAGAAGCCATTGTTTGTGAAATGTCACAAAATTGTTAGAATGAGAACTGTTTTCCTTTTCTCTGTAGATGCTTTACTTTGAAAGATAATTGCGTTCTTTTGAAAGCATAAGAATTTCATGAAATGCTTTTGAGAGAAACGCACGTGCGTTACACTGAACTGAGAAGCATTTGATTGTGATATGTCAAAGTATTGTCAAAAGTTAGAACAGTGATCATTCTCTCTGTAGAAGCTTTACTTTGAATGATAATAATGTTCTTTTGAAAGTGTATGAAATTCATGAAATTCTTTTTTGTAAAACGCACATGTGTTTCTCTGAAATGATACATTGTTGTTGGAGATATATCCAGGTATAGTAAGAAATGAGAACCGTCTTCCTTTTCTCTGTAGAAGCTTTACTTTGAACGATAAGCACCTTGTTTTTAAAGTGTATGAGTTGCTAATGTTAGGCTTAGAGTTAGGGTTAGGGTAAGGGTTAGGGTTAGGGTTAGGTTAGGCTCAGGGTTAGGGTTAGGGTCAGGTTTAGGCTTAGGGTTAGGGTTAGTGTTAGGCTTAGGGTTTGTGTTAAGGTTAGGTTTAGGGTTATGGTTAGGCTTAGGTTTAGTGTTAGGGTTAAGGTTGTGGTTTAGGGTTTGGGTTAGGGTTAGGTTTAGGTTTAGGGTTAGTGTTAGGGTTTGAAAAAAAGAACGAGTATGAATTTTATAAAATGCTTTTGTTTGAAAGGCAACTGTGTTTTTCTGAAATGATAAGTTGTTGTTAAAGATATGTCACAGTATAGTTAGAAATGAGAACAGTCTTCCTTTTCTCTGTAGAATCTTTACTTTGAAAGATAATCACGTTGTTTGGAATGTGTATGAATTTCTAGGGTTAGAGTTAGGGTTAGGGTTAGGGTAAGGGTTAGGCTTATGTTTAGGGTTAGGTTTAGGGTTAGGATTAGGGGTAGGGTTAGGTTTAGGATTTACAATTTGGGTTAGGGTTAAGGTTAGAAAAAAATAGAACAAGTATGTATTTCATGAAATGCTTTTGTGCGAAACGCACATGTGTTTCTCTGAAATGATATGTTGTTGTTGGAGATATGTCCAAGTATAGTTAGAAATGAGAACAGTGTTCCTTTTCTCTGTAGATGCTTTACTTTGAAAGATAATTGCGTTCTTTTGAATGCGTAAGAATTTCATGAAATGCTTATGTGAGAAACTCACGTGCGTTACACTGAACTGATAAGCCTTTGAATGCGATATGTCAAAGTATTGTCAAAAGTTAGAACAGTGTTTCTTGTCTCTGTAGAAGCTTTACTTTGAATGATAATAATGTTCTTTTAAAAGTGTATGAATTTCATGAATTCTTTTTTGTGAAACGCGACATGTGTTTCTCTGAAATGATACGTTGTTGTTGTAGAAATGTCCAAGTATATTTAGAAATTAGAACAGTCTTCCTTTTCTCTGTAGAATCTTTACGTTGTAAGATAAGCACCTTGTTTTGAAAGTGTATGAATTTCTAGGGTAAGGGTTAGTATTAGGGTAAGGGTTAGGGTTAGCGTTAGGGTTAGGGCTAGGCTTAGGGGTTAGGTTTAGAGTTCGGCTTAGGCTTAGGGTTAGAGTTAGGCTTAGTGTTAGGGTTAGGCTTAGTGTTAGGGTCAGGTTTAGGTTCAGGGTTATTATTTGGCTTAGGCTTAGGGTTAAGGTTCGGTTTAGGGTTTAGTGTTAGGGTTAGTTTTAGCGTTAGAAAAAAAAGAACGAGCATGAATTTTATAACATGCTTTTGTTTGAAAGGCACCTGTGTTTCTCTGAAATGATAAGTTGTTGTTAAAGATATGTCACAGTATAGTTAGAAATGAGAGCAGTCTTCCTTTTTTCTGTAGAAGTTTACTTTGAAAGATAATCACCTTGTTTTGAATGTGAATGAACTTCTAGGGTTAGGGTTAGAGTAAGTTTTAGGCTTAATGTTAGGGTTAGGGTTAGGGTGAGTTTAGTGTTAGGGTTAGGGTTATGATTAGTGTTACGGTTAGGCTTGTGTTAGGGTTAGGCTTAGGCTTAGGCTTAGTTTTACGTCTAGGGTTAGGGTTAAAATTAGCATTAGGGTTAGGCTTAGGGTTAGGGTTAGGGTCAGGTTTAGGGTTAGGGTTTGGGATAGGTTTAGGGTTTGGGTTTAGGGTTAGGGTTAGTGTTAGGGTTAGAAAAAAATGAACGTGTATGAATTTCATGAAATGCTTTTGTGTGAAACGGACCTGTGTTTCTCTGAAATGATATGTTGTTGGTAGAAATATGTCACAGTATAGTTAGAAATGAGAACAGTCTTACTTTTCTCTGTGGAAGCTTTACTTTGAAAGATAAGCACCTTGTTTTGAAAGTGTATGCTCTTCAAGGGTTAGGGTTAGGGTAAGCGTTAGGCTTAGGGTTAGGGTTAGGTTTAGGGTTAGGCTTAGGGTTAGGGTTAGGTTTAATGTTAGGGTTAGAAATAAAAAGAATGTGTATGAATTTCATGAAATGCTTTTGTGAGAAATGCACATGTGTTTCTATGCAAAGATAAGACGTTGTTTTTGATATGTCAAAGTATAGTTAGAAGTGATAACAGGCTTCTTATTCTCTGGAAAAGTTTTACTTTGAAAGATAATCACGTTCTTTGAAAGCGTAAGTATTTCATTAAATGCTTTCCTGAGAAATGCAAATGTTTCTCTCTGAAAATATCAGCTTTGGTGGGGGATATGTCAAAGTTACCTAGAAGTGAGAACAGTCTTCCTTTTCCTACTGTAGAAGCTTTACTTTGAAAGATAATCACGTTTTGAAAGTGTATGAATTTTTGCTTTTGTGAGAAACGCACATGTATTATACTGAAATTAGATGCCATTGTTTGTGAAATGTCACATAATTGTTAGAATGAGAACTGTTTTCCTTTTCTCTGTAGATGCTTTACTTTGAAAGATAATTGCGTTCTTTTGAAAGCATAAGAATTTCATGAAATGCTTTTGAGAGAAACGCACGTGCGTTACACTGAACTGAGAAGCATTTGATTGTGATATGTCAAAGTATTGTCAAAAGTTAGAACAGTGATCCTTCTCTCTGTAGAAGCTTTACTTTGAATGATAATAATGTTCTTTTGAAAGTGTATGAATTTCATGAAATTCTTTTTTGTAAAACGCACATGTGTTTCTCTGAAATGATACATTGTTGTTGGAGATATATCCAAGTATAGTTTGAAATGAGAACCGTCTTCCTTTTCTCTGTAGAAGCTTTACTTTGAACGATAAGCACCTTGTTTTTAAAGTGTATGAATTTCTAGTATTAGGGTTAGGGTTAGGGTTAGGGTAAGGGTTACGGTTAGGGTTAGGTTAGGCTCAGGGTTAGGGTTAGGGTTAGGGTTAGGCTTAGGGTTAGGGTTAGTGTTAGGCTTAGGGTTTGTGTTAAGGTTAGGTTTAGGGTTATGGTTAGGCTTAGGTTTAGTGTTAGGGTTAAGGTTGTGGTTTAGGGTTTGGGTTAGGGTTAGGTTTAGGGTTAGTGTTAGGGTTTGAAAAAAAGAACGAGTATGAATTTTATAAAATGCTTTTGTTTGAAAGGCACCTGTGTTTCTCTGAAATGATAAGTTGTTGTTAAAGATATGTCACAGTATAGTTAGAAATGAGAGCAGTCTTCCTTTTTTCTGTAGAAGTTTACTTTGAAAGATAATCACCTTGTTTTGAATGTGAATGAATTTCTAGGGTTAGGGTTAGAGTAAGTTTTAGGCTTAATGTTAGGGTTAGGGTTAGGGTGAGTTTAGTGTTAGGGTTAGGGTTATGATTAGTGTTACGGTTAGGCTTGTGTTAGGGTTAGGGCTTAGGCTTAGGCTTAGTTTTACGTCTAGGGTTAGGGTTAGGATTAGCATTAGGGTTAGGCTTAGGTTTAGGGTTAGGGTCAGGTTTAGGGTTAGGGTTTGGTATAGGTTTAGGGTTAGGGTTTAGGGTTAGGGTTAGTGTTAGGGTTAGAAAAAAAAGAACGTATATGAATTTCATGAAATGCTTTTGTGTGAAACACACATGTGTATCTCTGAAATGATAAGTTGTTGTTTAAGATATGTAACAGTATAGTTAGAAATGAGAACAGTCTTCCTTTTCTCTGTAAAAACTTTACTTTGAAAGATAATCACCTTGTTTTGAAAGTGTATGAATTTCTAGGGTTAGGGTTTAGGATTAGGGTTAGGGTTAGAGTAAGGTTTAGGCTTAGGGTTAGGGTTAGGGTTAGGGTTAGGCTTAGGGTTAGGGTTAGGGTTAGGGTTAGTTTTAGGTTAGGGTTAGTTTAGGGTAAGTGTAAGGTAATTAGAAAAAAAGTATATGTATGAATTTCATGAAATGATTTTGTGTGAAACTCACATGTGTTTCTTTGAAATGATACTATGTTGTTGGAGATATGTCAAAGTGTAGTTAGAAATGAGAACAGTCTTCCTTTTCTCTGTAGAAGTTTTGCTTTGAAAGATCATTAGCTTGTTTTGAAAGTGTATGAATTTCTAGGGTTATTGTTAGGGTTAGGGTCAGGGTTAGCATAAGCTTTAGGTTTGGGGTTAGGTTTAGGCTTAGGGTTAGGCTTAGGGTTAGGTTTAAAGTTAGGGTTAGGGTTAGGGTTAGTATTAGAAAAAAAGAATGTGTATGAATTTCATGAAATGCTTTTGTGAGAAACACACATGTTTTTCTCTGCAAAGATAAGACATTGTTTGTGATATGTCAAAGTATAGTTAGAAGTGAGAACAGTCTTCCTTTTCTCTGTAGTAGCTTTACTTTGAAAGATAATCACTTTGTTTTGAAAGTGTATGAATTTCTAGGGTTAGGGTTAGGTATAGGGTTAGGGTAAAGATTAGGCTTAGGGTTAGGTTTTGGATTAGGTTTAGGGTTAGGTTTAGTATTAGGGTTAGGGATAGGGTTAGGGTTAGAATAAAAAGAATGTGTATGAATTTCATGAAATGCTTTTGTGAGCAACGCACATGTCTTTCTCTGCAAAGATAAGACGTTGTTTGGGATATGTCATAGTATAGTTAAAAGTGAGAACAGTCTATCTTTTCTCTGGAGAAGCTTTACTTTGAATGATAATCACGTTCTTTTGAAAGCGTAAGTGTTTCATTAAATGCTTTCCTGAGAAATGCACATGTGTTTCTCTGAAAATATCAGCTTTTGTTGGGGATATGTCAAAGTATATTTAGAAGTGAGAACAGTCTTCCTTTTCTCTGTAGAAGCTTTACTTTGAAAGATAATCATCTTGTTTTGAAAGTGTATGAATTTCTAGTGTTAGAGCTAGGGTTATGGTTGTATTTAGGGTTAGGGTTAGGGTAAGGGTTAGGCTTAGGGTTAGGGTTAGTGTTAGGGTTAGGATTAGGGTCAGGGTTAGGGTTAGGGTTAGGGTTAGGGTTAGGGTTAGGTTTAAAAAAAAAGAATGTGTATGAATTTCATGAAATGCTTTTGTGAGAAACGCACATGTCTTTCTCTGCAAAGATAAGACGTTGTTTGTGATATGTCAAAGTATAGTTAGAAGTGAGAACAGTCTTCTTTTTCCTACTCTAGAAGATTTACTTTGAAAGATAGTCACGTTCTTTTGAAAGTGTATGAATTTTTGCTCTTGTGAGAAACGCACATGTATTACACTGAAAATAGAAGCCATAGTTTGTGAAATGTTCACAGAATCGTTAGAATGAGAACTGTCTTCCTTTTCTCTGTAGATGCTTTACTTTGAAAGATAATCGTGTTCTTTTGAAAGTGTACGTATTTCATGAAATGCTTTTGTGAGAAATGCACGTGCGTTACACTGAACTGAGAAGCCATTTTTCGATATGTCAAAGTATTGTCACAAGTTAGAACAGTGTTCCATGTCTCTGTAGAAGCTTTACTTTGAATGATATTCATGTTATTTTGAAACTGTATGAATTTCATGAAATGCTTTTTTGTGAATCGCGCATGGGTTTCTCTGAAATGATACATTGTTGTTGGAGATATGTCAAAGTATAGTTAGAAATGAGAACAGTCTTCCTTTTCTCTGTAGTTGCTTTACTTTGAAAGATCATCACCTTGTTTTGTAAGTGTATGAAATTCTAGTGTTAGGGTTAGAGTTAGGGTTAGTGTTAGGGTAAGGGTTAGGCTTAGGGTTAGTGTTAGGTTTAGAGTGAGGTTTAGGGTTAAGCTTAGGGTTATGGTTATGGTTAGGGTTAGGGTTAGGTTTAGGGTTATAAAAAAAGAATGTGGATGAATTTCATGAAATGCTTTTGTGAGAAACGCACATGTCTTTCTCTGCAAAGATAAAACGTTGTTTGTGATTTGTTAAAGTATTGTTAGAAGTGAGAACAGTCTTCCTTTTCCTACTCAAGAAGCTTCATTTTGAAAGATAATCACTTTCTTTGAAAGTGTATGAATTTTTCTTTTGTGAGAAACTCAAATGTATTACACTGAAATTAGAAGCCATTGTTTGTAAAATGTAACAGAATTGTTAGAATGAGAACTGTGTTCCTTTTCTCTATAGATGCTTTACTGTGAAAGATAATCGCGTTCTTTTGAAAGCGTAAGTATTTCATTAAATGCTTTGCTGATATGCACATGTGTTTCTCTGAAATTATCAGCTTTCGTTGATGATATGTCAAAGTTAGCTCGAAGTGAGAACAGTCTTCCTTTTCCTACTCTAGAAGCTTTACTTTGAAAGATAATCACTTTCTTTGAAAGTGTATGAAATTTTGATTTTGTGAGAAACGCACATGTATTACACTGAAATTAGAAGCCGTTGTTTGTAAAATATCACAGAATTGTTAAAATGAGAACTGTGTTACTTTTCTCTGTAGATGCTTTACTTTGACAGATAATCGCATTCTTTTGAAAGTGTAAGAATTTCATGAAATGCTTTTGTGAGAAAGGCACGTGTGTTACACTGAACTGAGAAGCCTTTGTTTGTGATATGTCAACGTATTGTCAAAAGTTAGAACAGTGTTCCTTGTCTCTGTAGAAGCTTTACTTTAAATGATAATAATGTTCTTTTGAAAGTGTATGAATTTCATGAAATTCTTTTTTGTGAAACGCACATGTGTTTCTCTGAAATGATACGTTGTTGTTGGAGATATGTCCAAGTATAGTTAGAAATGAGAACAGTCTTCCTTTTCTCTGTAGAAGTTTTACTTTGAAAGATAAGCACCTTATTTTGAAAGTGTATGAATTTGTAGGGTTAGGGTTAGTGTAAGGGTTAGGGTTAGGGTTAGGGTTAGGCTTAGGGTTAAGGTTATGATTAGTGTTAGGGTTAGGCTTAGGGTTAGGGTTAGGCTTAGGCTTAGGTTTACCTTTAGGGTTAGGGTTAGGATTAGTGTTAGGGTTAGGCTTAGGGTTAGGATTAGGGTTAGGTTTAGGGTTAGGGTTAGGGATAGGGTTATGGTTAGGGTTTATCGTTAGGGTTAGTGTTAGGGTTAGAAAAAAAGAACGTGTATGAATTTCATGAAATGCTTTTGTGTGAAACACACATGTGTTTCTCTGAAATGATAAGTTGTTTTTAAAGATATGTCACAGTATAATTAGAAATGAGAACAGTCTTCCTTTTGTCTGTAGTAGCTTTACTTTGAAAGTTAATCACCTTGTTTTGAAAGTGTATGAATTTCTAGGGTTAGGGTTAGGGTTAGAGTAAGATTTAGGCTTAGGTTAGTTAGGGTTAGAGTTAGGGTTAGGCTTTGGGTTAGGGTTAGGGTCAGGGTTAGGTTAAGTGTTAGGGTTAGCGTTAGTGTTAGGGTTAGAAAAAAAAGAATGTCTATGAATTTTCTTGAAATGCTTTTGTGAGAAACCCACATGTCTTTCTCTGCAAAGATAAGACATTGTTTGAGATATGTCAAAGTATAGTTAGAAGTAAGAACAGTCTTCCTTTTCTCTGTTGAATCTTTGGTTTGAAAGATAATCACGTTCTTTTTAAAGTGTAAATATTATATTAAATGCTTTCCTGAGAAATGCACATGTGTTTCTCTGAAAATATCAGCTTTTGTTTGGGATATGTCAAAGTTAGCTATAAGTTAGAACAGTCTTCCTTTTCCTACTGTAGATGCTTTATTTGAAAGATGATCACGTTCTTTGAAAGTGTATGAATTTTGCTTTTGTGAGAAACGCACATGTATTACACTGAAATTAGAAGCCGTTGTTTGTGAAATGTCACAGAATTGTTAGAATGAGAACTGTGTTCCTTTTCCCTGTAGATGCTTTACTTTGAAAGATAATTCCGTTCTTTTGAAAGCATAAGAATTTCATTTAATGCTTTTGTGAGAAATGCACGTGTGTTACACGGAACTGAGAAGCCTTTGTTTGCGATATGTCAAAGTATTGTCAAAAGTTAGAACAGTGTTCCTTGTCTCTGTAGAAGCTTTACTTTGAATGATAATCATGTTCTTTTGAAAGAATATGAATTTCATGAAATGCTTTTGTGTGAAATGCACATGTGTTTCTCTGAAATGATAAGTTGTTGTTGGAGATATGTCCAAGTATAGTTAGAAATGAGAACAGTCTTCCTTTTCTCTGTAGAAGCTTTACTTTGAAAGATAAGCACCTTGTTTTGAAAGTGTATGAATTTCTAGGGTTAGAGTTAGGGTTATAGTTATGGTAAAGTGTAGAGTTAGGGAAAGGGTTAGGCTTGGTTAGTTTAGGGTTAGTTTTAGGTTCAGGCTTAGGGTTAGGGTTAGGGTTAGGGTTAGGTTTGTGAGGATTATTGTTAGGGTTATGTTTAGGAATAGGATTAGAAAAAAAAGAATGTGTATGAATTTTCTTGAAATGCTTTTGTGAGAAACACACATGTCTTTCTCTGCAAAGATAAGACCTTTTTGTGCTATGTCAAAGTATAGTTAGAAGAGAGAACAGTCTTCCTTTTCTCTGTAGAAGCTTTACTTTGAAAGATAATCACCTTGTTTTGAAAGTGTATGAATTTCTAGGGTTAGATTTAGGGTTAGGGTTAGTGTTACTCGTGAAAATATCAGGGTTAGGGTTATGTTAAAGTTAGCTAGGGTTAGGGTTAGTCTCCCTAGGGTGTAGGGTTAGAAAAAGAAAGATAATCAAGTTTTTTTGAAAGTGTATGAAATGCTTTTGTGAGAAATGCACATGTTTTTCTCTGCAAAGATAAGACACTGTTTGTGATATGTCAAAGTATAGTTAGAAGTGAGAACAGTCTTCCTATTCTCTGGAGAAGCTTTGGTTTGAAAGATAATCACATTCTTTTGAAAGCATAAGTATTTCATTAAATGCTTTCCTGAGAAATGCACATGGGTTTCTCTGAAAATATCAGCTTTTGTCAAAGTTATGTCAAAGTTAGCTTGAAGTGAGAACAGTCTTCCTTTTCCTACTGTAGAAGCTTTACTTTGAATGATAATCATGTTCTTTTGAAAGTATATGAATATCATGAAATGCTTTTGTGTGAAATGCACATGTGTTTCTCTGAAATGATACGTTGTTGTTGGAGATATGTCAAAGTATAGTTAGAAATGAGAACAGTCTTCCTTTTCTCTGTAGAAGCTTTACTATGAAAAATCATCACCTTGTTTTAAAAGTGTATGAATTTCTACGGTTAGGGTTAGGGTTACAGCAAGGGTTAGGCTTAGGATTAGTAGGGTTAGGTGATGTGGGAGTGTCATATATCAATCGGTTGATTTCATTGGCTAAGCAATAAATACACTGCTTGGTCCTGGTTGGTTAGAACATAGGTGGGTGGAGTAAACAGAAGAAAATGCGAGGAGGAAGAGGAAGTGAGGTCAGAAAGCATGCAGCTCCGCTCATAGCCAGACGACTCAGAGAGAGACACCATGCTCCTGTCTCGCGGGCAGACAGGATAGCTCTGCTCTCTGAGGCCGAGGGATGAAACTCCGACTCAAGATGGATGTAGGCTAGAATCTTCCTGGTAAGCGCACCTCATGGTGCTACTAACATGATTAGAAATGGGTTAGTCCAGGTGCGAGAGTTAGCCTAGAAGAGTCATGATAGAAATGGGCCAAGCAGTACTTAAATGAATACAGTATGTGTGTTGTTATTTCGGGCATAAGCTAGCCACGTGGAAGCGGCTGAGGTGTTGGGGACGCAGCCCCACCGCTGCTATTTCAACAGTTAGGGTTAGAGTTAGCTTTAGGCTTTTGTTTATGGTTAGGGTTAGGTTTAGTATTAGGGTTAGCTTTAGGGTTAGGGTTATAAAAAAAAGAATGTGTATGAATTTTCTTGAAATGCTTTTGTGAGAAACGCACATGTCTTTCTCTGCAAAGATAAGACGTTGTTTGTGATATGTCAAAGTATAGTTAGAAGTGAGAACAGTCTTCCTTTTCTCTGGAGAAGCTTTGGTTTGAAAGATAATCACGTTCTTTTGAAAGTGTATGAATTTTTGCTTTTTGTGAGAAACGCACATGTTTTACACTGAAATTAGAAGCCATTGTTTGTGAAATGTCACAGAATTGTTAGAATGAGAACTGTCTTCCTTTTCTCTGTAGATGTTTTACTTTGAAAGATAATCGCATTCTTTGAAAGCATAAGAATTTCATTTAATGCTTTTGTGAGAAACGCACGTGCATTACACTGAAATGAGAAGCCTTGGTTTGCGATATGTCAAATTATTGTCAAAAGTTAGAACAGTGTTCCTTTTCTCTGTAGAAGCTTTACTTTGAATGATGATCATCTTCTTTTGAAAATGTATGAATTTCATGAAATGCTTTTGTGTGAAACGCACATATGTTTCTCTGAAATGATACGTTGTTGTTGGAGATATGTCAAAGTATAGTTAGAAATGAGAACAGTCTTCCTTTTCTCTGTAGAAGCTTTACTTTGAAAGATAATCACCTTGTTTTGAAAGTGTATGAATTTCTAGGGTTAGGGTTATGTTTAGGCTTAGGGTAAGGGTTAGGCTTAGGGTTAGGTTTAGCTTAGGGTTAGGGTTAGGGTTAGGGTTAGGGTTAGGGTTAGTGTTAGGGTTACATTTAGGGTTAGTGTTAGGATTAGGGTTAGGGTTAGGGTTAGAAAAAATAGAATGAGTATGAATTTCATGAAACGCACATGTCTTTCTCTGCAAATATAAGACGTTGTTTGTGATATGTCAAAGAATAGTTAGAAGTGAGAACAGTCTTCCTTTTCTCTGGAGAAGCTTTATTTGAAAGATAATCACGTTCTTTTGAAAGTGTATGAAATTTGCTTTTGTGAGAAACGCACATGTATTACACTGAAATTAGAAGCCCTTGTTTGTGAAATGTCACATAATTGTTAGAATGAGAACTGTGTTCCTTTTCTCTTTAGATGCTTTACTTTGAAAGAAAATTGCATTCTTTTGAAAGCATAAGAATTTCATGAAATGCTTGTGAGTGAAACACACATGTGTTTCTCTGAAATGATAAGTTGTTGTTGGAGATATGTCAAAGTATAGTTAGAAATGAGAACAGTCTTCCTTTTCTCTGTAGAAGCTTTACTTTCAATGATAATCACCTTGTTTTCAAAGTGTATGCATTTCTAGGGTTAGAGTTAGGGTTATGTTTATTGTTAGGTGTAGGCTTAGGGTAAGGTTTAGGCTTAGGTTTAGGGTTAGTGTTAGGTTTAGGCTTAGGGTTAGGGTTAGGGTTAGTGTTAGGGTTAGGTTTAGGGTTAGGGTTAGAGTTAGGGTTAGGTTTAGGGTTAGGTTTAGGTTTAGGGTTAGAAAAAAAAGAATGTGTATGAATTTTCTTGAAATGCTTTTGTGAGAAACGCACATGTCTTTCTCTGCAAAGATAAGATGTTGTTTGTGATATGTCAAAGTATATTTAAAAGTGAGAACAGTCTACTTTTTCTCTGGAGAAGCTTGTCTTTGAAAGATAATCACGTTCATTTGAAAGCATAAGTAGTTCATTAAATGCTTTCCTGAGAAATGCACATGTGTTTCTCTGAAAATATCAGCATTTGTTGGGGATATGTCAAAGTTATCTAGAAGTGAGAACAGTCTTCCTTTTCTTACTGTAGAAGCTTTACTTTGAAAGATAATCACGTTCATTTGAAAGTGTATGAATTTTTCCTTTTGTGAGAAACGCACATGTTTTACACTGAAATTAGAAGCCATTGTTTGTAAAATGTCACAGAATTGTTAGAATGAATACAGTCTTCCTTTTCTCTGTAGAAGCATTACTTTGAAAGATAAGCACCTTGTTTATGAAAGTGTATGAATTTCTAGGGTTAGGGTTAGGCTTAGGGCAAGGGTTAGGCTTAGGGTTAGGTTTAGGGTAAGGGATAGGCTTAGGGTTAGGGTTAGGGTTAGTGTTAGGATTACGTTTAGGGTTAGTGTTAGGATTAGGGTTAGGGTTAGAAAAATTGGAATGTGTATGAACTTCATGATATGCTTTTGTGAGAAATGAACATGTCTTTCACTGCAAAGATAAGACGTTGTTTGTGATATGTCAAAGTATAGATAGAAGTGAGAACAGTCTTCCTTTTCTCTGGAGAATCTTTACTTTGAAAGATAATCACGTCCTTTTGAAAATGTATGAATTTTTGCTTTTGTGAGAAACGCACATATTTTACACTGAAATTAGAATCCATTGTTTGTGAAATGTCACAGAATTGTTAGAATGAGATCTGTGTTCCTTTTCTCTGTAGATGCTTTACTTTGAAAGATAATCGCGTTCTTTTGAAAGCGTACGTATTTCATGAAATGCTTTTGTGAGAAACTCACGTGTGTTACACTGAACTAAGAAGCCTTTGTTTGCGATATGTCAAAGTATTGTCAAAAGTTAGAACAGTGTTCCTAGTCTATGTAGAAGCTTTATTTGAATGATAATCATGTTCTTTTGAAAGTGTATGAATTTCATGAAATGCTTTTGTGTGAAACGCAGATGTGTTTCTCTGAAATGATACGTTGTTGTTGGAGATATGTCAAAGTATAGTTAGAAATGAGAACAGTCATCCTTTTCTCTGTAGAAGCTTTACTTTGAAAGATAATCGCCTTGTTTTGAAACTGTATGAATTTCTAGAGTTACAGCTAGTGTTATGGTTATGTTTTGGGTTAGGGTTACGGTAAGTGTTAGTCTAGGGTTAGGGTTAGTGTTAGGGTTAGGGTTATGGTCAGGCTTAGGGCTAGGGTTAGGGTTAGTGTTAGAGATAGGGTTAGGGTTAGAAAAAAAAGAATGTGTATGAATTTTATTAAATGCTTTTGTGAGAAACGCACATGTCTTTCTCTGCAAAGATAAGACGTTGTTTGTGATATCTCAAAGTATAGTTAGAAGTGAGAACAGTCTTCCTTTTCTCTGTAGAAGCTTTACTTTGAAAGATCATCACCTTGTTTTGAAAGTGTATGAATTTCTAGGGTTAGCGTTAGGGTTAGGGTTAGGGTAAGGGTTAGGCTTAGGATTAGGGTTAGGGTTAGAGTTAGGGTTAGGCTTTGGGTTAGGTTTAGGTTTAGGGTTAGTGTTAGGTTTAGTGTTAGGATTAGGTTTAGGGTTAGGGTTAGAAAAAAAAAAATGTGTATGAATTTTCTTGAAATGCTTTTGTGAGAAACGCACATGTCTTTCTCTGCAAAGATAAGACTTTGTTTGTGATATGTCAAAGTATAGTTAGAAGTGACAACAGTCTTCCTTTTCCTACTGTAGAAGCTTTACTTTGAAAGATAATCACGTCCTTTTGAGAAGTGTATGAATTTTTGCTTTTGTGAGAAACGCACATGTATTACACTGAAATTAGAAGCCGTTGTTTGTGAAATGTCACAGAATTGTTAGAATGAGAACTGTGGTCCTTTTCTCTGTAGATGCTTTACTTTGAAAGATAATCTCATTCTTTGAAAGCATAAGAATTTTATATAATGCTTTTGTGTAGAAACGCACGTGCGTTACACTGAACTGAGAAGCCTTTGTTTGCGATATGTCAAAGTATTGTCAAAAGTTAGAACAGTGTTCCTTTTCTCTGTAGAAGCTTTACTTTGAATGGTAATCATGTTCTTTTGAAAGTGTATGAATTTCATGAAATGCTTTTGTGTGAAACGACATGTGTTTCTCTGAAATGATACGTTGTTGTTGGAGATATTTCAAAGTATAGTTAGAAATGAGAACAGTCTTCCTTTTCTCTGTAGAAGCTTTACTTTGAAAGATCATCACCTTGTTTTGAAAGTTTATGAATTTCCAGGCTTAGCGTTAGGGTTAGGGTAATGGTTAGGCTTAGGATTAGGGTTAGGGATAGAGTTAGGGTTAGGCTTTGGGTTAGGGTTTGGGTCAGGGTTAGGTTAGGTTAGTGTTAGGGTTAGGTTTAGGGTTAGGGTTAGGAGAAAAAAAGAATGTGTATGAATTTTCTTGAAATGCTTTTGTGAGAAACGCACATGTCTTTCTCTGCAAAGATAAGACGTTGTTTGTGATATGTCAAAGTATAGTTAGAAATGAGAACAGTCTTCCTTTTCTCTGGAGAAGCTTTGGTTTGATAGATAATCACGTTCTTTTGAAAGTGTAAGTATTTCATTAAATGCTTTCCTGAGAAATGCACATGTGTTTCTCTGAAAATATCAGCTTTTGTTGGGGATATGTCAAAGTTAGCTAGAAGTGAGAACAGTCTTCCTTTTCCTACTGTATAAGCTTTACTTTGAAAGATAATCACGTCCTTTTGAAAGTGTATGAATTTTTGCTTTTGTGAGAAACGCACATGTATTACACTGAAATTAGAAGCCATTGTTTGTGAAATGTCACAGAATTGTTAAAATGAGAACTGTGGTCCTTTTCTCTGTAGATGCTTTGACTTTGAAAGATAATCGCATTCTTTTGAACGCATAAGAATTTCATTTAATGCTTTTGTGAGAAATGCACGTGCATTACACTGAAATGAGAAGCCTTGGTTTGCCATATGTAAAAATTATTGTCAAAAGTTAGAACAGTGTTGCTTGTCTCTGTAGAAGCTTTACTTTGAATGATGATCATGTTCTTTTGAAAGTGTATGAATTTCATGAAATGCTTTGGTGTGAAATGCACATGTGTTTCTCTGAAATCATACGTTGTTGTTGGAGATATGTCAAAGTATATTTAGAATTGAGAACAGACTTTCTTTTCTCTGTAGAAGCATTAATTTGTAAGATAATCACATTGTTTTGAAAGTGTATGCATGTCTAGTGTTAGAGTTAGGGTTATCGTTATGGTTAAGTGTAGAGTTAAAGAAAGGGTTAAGCTTGAGTTTAGGGTTAGTTTTAGGTTCAGGGTTAGGCTTAGGGTTAGGGTTAGGGTTACGTTCAGGTTTAGGGTTAGTTTTAGGGTTAGTGTTAGTGTTAGAGTTAGGGTTAGAAAAAAAGAATGTGTATGAATTTCATGAAATGCTTTTGGGTGAAACGCACATGTGTTTTTCTGAAATGATACGTTGTTGTTGGAGATATGTCCACCTATAGTTAGAAATGAGAACAGTCTTCCTTTTCTCTGTAGAAGCTTTACTTTGAAAGATAATCACCTTGTTTGAAAGTGTATGAATTTCTAGGGTTAGGGTTAGGGTTAGGCTTAGGGTAAGGGTTAGGCTTAGGGCTAGGTTTAGGGTAAGGGTTAGGCTTAGCGTTAGGGTTAGAGTTAATGTTAGGATTATGTTTCTGGTTAGTGTTAGGATTAGGATTAGGGTTAGGGTTAGAATAAATGGAATGTGTATGAATTTCATGAAATGCTTTTGTGAGAAACGCACATGTCTTTCTCTGCAAAGATAAGACGTTGTTTGTGATATGTCAAAGTATAGTTAGAAGTGAGAACAGTCTTCCTTTTCTCTGGAGAATCTTTACTTTGAAAGATAATCACGTTCTTTTGAAAGCGTAAGTATTTCATTAAATGCTTTCCTGAGAAATGCACATGTGTTTCTCTGAAAATATAAGCTTTTGTTGGGGATATGTGAAAGTTAGCTAGAAGTGAGAACAGTCTTCCTTTTCCTACTGTAGAAGCTTTATTTGAAAGATAATCATGTCCTTTTGAAAATGTATGAATTTTGCTGCTTTTGTGAGAAACGCACATGTATTACACTGAAATTAGAAGCTGTTGTTTGTGAAATGTCACAGAATTGTTAGAGTGAGAACTGTGTTCCTTTTCTCTGTAGATGCTTTACTTTGAAAGATAATCGCGTTCTTTGAAAGGGTAAGAATTTCATGAAATGCTTTTGTGAGAAACGCATGTGCGTTACACTGAACTAATAAGCCTTTGTTTGCGATATGTCAAAGTATAGTTAGAAGTGAGAACAGTCTTCCTTTTCTCTGGAGAAGCTTTGGTTTGAAAGATAATCACATTCTTTTGAAAGCATAAGTATTTCATTAAATGCTTTCCTGAGAAATGAACATGGGTTTCTCTGAAAATATCAGCTTTTGTCAAAGTTATGTGAAAGTTAGCTTGAAGTGAGAACAGTCTTCCTTTTCCTACTGCAGAAGCTTTACTTTGAATGATAATCATGTTCTTTTGAAAGTATATGAATTTCATGAAATTCTTTTGTGTGAAACGCACATGTGTTTCTCTGAAATGATACGTTGTTGTTGGAGATATGTCAAAGTATAGTTAGAAATGAGAACAGTCTTCCTTTTCTCTGTAGAAGCTTTATTTTGAAAGATAATCACCTTGTTTGGAAGTGTATGAATTTCTAGGGTTAGGGTTAGGGTTAGAGTTAAAGTTAAGATATGTTTTAGGGTTAGGGTTATGTTTAGTGTTCGGGTTAGGTTTAGGGTTAGGGTTAGAAAAAAAGAATGTTTATGAATTTTCTTGAAATGCTTTTGTGAGAAACGCACATGTCTTTCTCTGCAAAGATAAGACACTGTTTGTGGTATTTCAAAGTATAGTTAGAAGTGAGAACAGTCTTCCTTTTCTCTGGAGAAGCTTTGGTTTGAAAGATAATCACATTCTTTTGAAAGCGAAAGTACTTCATTAAATGCTTTCCTGAGAAATGCACATGTGTTTCTCTGAAAATATCAGCTTTTGTTGGGGATATGTCAAAGTTAGCTAGAAGTGAGAACAGTCTTCCTTTTCCTACTGTAGAAGCTTTATTTGAAAGATAATCACGTTCTTTTGAAAGTGTATGAAATTTGCTTTTGTGTCAAACGCACATGTATTACACTGAAACTAGAAGCCGTTGTTTGTGAAATGTCACAGAATTGTTAGAATGAGAACTGTGTTCCTTTTCTCTGTTGATTCTTTACTTTGAAAGATAATTGCGTTCTTTTGAAAGCGTAAGAATTTCATGAAATGCTTTTGTGAGAAACGACCATGCATACAATGAATTGAGAAGCCGTCGTTTTCGATATGTCAAAGTATTGTCAAAAGTTAGAACACTGTTCCTTGTCTCTGGAGAAGCTTTAATTTGAATGATAATCATGTTCTTTTGAAAGTGTATAAATTTCATGAAATGCTTTTGTGTGAAACGCACATGTGTTTCTCTGAAATTATACGTTGTTGTGGGAGATATGTCAAAGTATAGTTAGAAATAAGAACAGTCTTCCTTTTCTCTGTAGAAGCTTTACTTTAAAAGATAATCACCTTGTTTTCAAAGTGTATGCATTTCTAGGGTTAGAGTTAGGGTTATGTTTATGGTTAGGTGTAGGGTTAGGGTAAGGTTTAGGCTTAGGGTTAGGGTTAGGGTTAGGTTTAGGCTTAGGGTTAGGGTTAGTGTTAGGGTTAGGTTTAGGGTTAGGGTTAGAGTTAGGGTTAGGTTTAGTGTTAGGGTTAGGTTTAGGTTTAGGGTTAGAAAAAAAGAATGTGTATGAATTTTCTTGAAATGCTTTTGTGAGAAACGCACATGTCCTTCTCTGCAAAGATAAGATGTTGTTTGTGATATGTCAAAGTATAGTTAAAAGTGAGAACAGTCTACATTTTCTCTGGAGAAGCTTTTCCTTGAAAGATAATCACATTCATTTGAAAGCGTAAGTAGTTCATTAAATGCTTTCCTGAGAAATGCACATGGGTTTCTCTGAAAATATCAGCTTTTGTTGGGGATATGTGAAAGTTAGCTAGAAGTGAGAACAGTCTTCCTTTTCCTACTGTAGAAGCTTTACTTTGAAAGATAATCACGTCCTTTTGAAAGTGTATGAATTTTTGCTTTTGTGAGAAACGCACATGTATTAAACTGAAATTAGAAGCTGTTGTTTGTGATATGGCACAGAATTGTGAGAATGAGAACTGTGTTCCTTTTCTCTGTAGATGCTTTACTTTGAAAGATAATCGCATTCTTTTGAAAGCGTAAGAATTTCATGAAATGCTTTTGTGAGAAACGCACGTGCGTTACACTGAACTGAGAAGCCTTTGTTTGCGATATGTCAAAGTATTGTCAAAAGTTAGAACAGTGTTCCTTGTCTCTGTAGAAGCTTTATTTTGAATATTAATCATGTTCTTTTGAAAGTGTATGAATTTCATGTAATGCTTTTGTGTGAAACGCACATGTGTTTCTCTGAAATGATACGTTGTTGTTGGAGATATGTCCAAGTATAGTTAGAAATGAGAACAGTCTTCCTTTTCTCTGTAGAAGCTTTACTTTGAAAGATAATCAGCCTTGTTTTGAAAGTGTATGAATTTCTAGGGTTAGGGTTAGGGTTAGGGTTAGGGTTAGGCTTAGGGTTAGGTTTAGGGTAAGGGTTAGTTTAGGGTTAGGTTTAAGGCTTAGGGTTAGGGTTAGGTTTTAGGGTTAGTGTTAGGGTTAGGGTTAGGGTTAGGGTTAGGGTTGAAAAAGAATGTGTATGAATTTCATTGAAATGCTTTTGTGAGAAACGCACATGTCTTTCTCTGCAAAGATAAGACGTTGTTTGTGATATGTCAAAGTATAGTTAGAAGTGAGAACAGTCTTCCTTTTCTCTGCAGAAGCTTTGGTTTGAAAAATAATCACGTTCTTTTGAAAGTGTATGAATTTCAGAGTAAGGAGTAGGAAAGTAAAAAAGATATTAGAGGTAGGTAGGAGTAGGTAATAGGTAGGTTAGGGTTAGAAAAAAAAAAATGTGTATGATTTTTCATTAAATGCTTTCCTGAGAAATGCACATGTGTTTCTCTGAAAATATAAGCTTTTGTTGGGGATATGTCAAAGTTAGCTAGAAGTGAGAACAGTCTTCCTTTTCCTACTGTAGAAGCTTTACTTTGAAAGATAATCACGTCCTTTTGAAAGTGTATGAATTTTTGCTTTTGTGAGAAACGCACATGTATTACACTGAAATTAGAAGCCGTTGTTTGTGAAATGTCACAGAATTGTTAGAGTGAGAACTGTGTTCCTTTTCTCTGTAGATGCTTTACTTTGAAAGATAATCACATTCTTTGAAAGCGTAAGAATTTCATGAAATGCTTTTGTGAGAAACGCACGTGCGTTACACTGAACTGAGAAGCCTTTGTTTGCGATATGTCAAAGTATTGTCAAAAGTTAGAACAGTGTTCCTTTTCTCTGTAGAAGCTTTACTTTGAATGATAATCATGTTCTTTTGAAAGTGTATGAATTTCATGAAATGCTTTTGTGTGAAACGCACATGTGTTTCTCTGAAATGATACGTTGTTGTTGGAGATATGTCAAAGTATAGTTAGAAATGAGAACAGTCTTCCTTTTCTCTGTAGAAGCTTTACTTTGAAAGATAATCACCTTGTTTTGAAAGTGTATGAATTTCCAGGCTTAGGGTTAGGGTTAGGGTAATGGTTAGGCTTAGGATTAGGGTTAGGAGTTAGGGTTAGGCTTTGGGTTAGGGTTAGGGTTAGGGTTAGGTTAAGTGTTAGGGTTAGGTTTAGGGTTAGGGTTAGAAAAAAGAATGTGTATGAATTTTCTTGAAATGCTTTTGTGAGAAACGCACATGTCTTTCTCTGCAAAGATAAGACGTTGTTTGTGATATGTCAAAGTATAGTTAGAAGTGAGAACAGTCTTCCTTTTCTCTGTAGAAGCTTTATGTTGAAAGATCATCACCTTGTTTTGAAAGTGTATGAATTTCTAGGGTTAGCGTTAGGGTTAGGGTAAGGTTTAGGCTTAGTATTAGGGTTAGGGTTAGAGTTAGGGTTAGGCTTTGGGTTAGGTTTAGGTTTAGGGTTAGTGTTAGGTTTAGTGTTAGGATTAGGTTTAGGGTTAGGGTTAGAAAAAAAAGAATGTGTATGAATTTTCTTGAAATGCTTTTGTGAGAAACGCACATGTCTTTCTCTGCAAAGATAAGACTTTGTTTGTGATATGTCAAAGTATAGTTAGAAGTGAGAACAGTCTTCCTTTTCCTACTGTAGAAGCTTTACTTTGAAAGATAATCACGTCCTTTTGAAAGTGTATGAATTTTTGCTTTTGTGAGAAACGCACATGTATTACACTGAAATTAGAAGCAGTTGTTTGTGAAATGTCACAGAATTGTTAGAATGAGAACTGTGTTCCTTTTCTCTGTAGATGCTTTACTTTGAAAATAAATGTCATTCTTTTGAAAGGATAAGTTAATTATGTAATGCTTTTTTGAGAAATGAGAACAGTCTTCCTTTACACTGAGAAGCCTTTGTTTGCGATATGTCAAAGTATTGTGAAAAGTTAGAACAGTGTTCTTTTTCTCTGTAGAAGCTTTACTTTGAATGGTAATCATGTTCTTTTGAAAGTGTATGAATTTCATGAAATGCTTTTGTGTGAAACGCACATGTGTTTCTCTGAAATGATACGTTGTTGTTGGAGATATGTCAAAGTATAGTTAGAAATGAGAACAGTCTTCCTTTTCTCTGTAGAAGCTTTACTTTGAAAGATAATCACCTTGTTTTGAAAGTGTATGAATTTCACTAGGGTTAGGGTTAGGTTGGTTAGGGTTAGGATTAGGGTTAGGGTTAGAGTTAGTGTTAGGCTTTGGGTTAGGGTTAGGTTAAGGTTTTGGTTAAGTGTTAGGGTTACTTTAGGTTTAGGGTTGTCAGAAAAAAAAGAATTTGTATGAATTTTCTTGAAATGCTTTTGTGAAAAACGCACATGTCTTTCTCTGCAAAAGATAAGATTTTGTTTGTGATATGTCAAAGTATAGTTAGAAATGAGAACAGTCTTCCTTTTCTCTGGAGAAGCTTTACTTTGAAAGATAATCACCTTGTTTTGAAAGTGTATGAATTTCTAGGGTTAGGTTAGGGTAGGTTAGGTTAGGTTAGGGTAGGGTTAGGTTAGGGTTAGGATTAGGGTTAGGATTAGGTTAGGTTAGTTAGGTTAGGCTTAGGTTAGGTTAGGGTTAGGTTAGGTTTAGTTAGGTATAGGTTTAGGTTAGGGTTAGGAGGTTAAGAAGGTGTATGGATTTTCTTGTTTGATGGAGAAATGCACATGTGTTTCTCTGAAAAGATAAGACTTTGGTTGGGTGATATGTCAAAGTATAGGTTAGAAGTGAGAACAGTGTTCCTTTTCCTACTGTAGAAGCTTTAACTTTGAAAGATAATCACGTCCTTTTGAAAATGTATGAATTTCTTGCTTTTGTGTGAAACGCACATGTATTAATACTGAAATTAGAAGCTGTTGTTTGTGAAATGTCACAGAATTGTTAGAATGAGAACTGTGTTCCTTTTCTCTGTAGATGCTTTACTTTGAAAGATAATCGCCTTTCTTTGAAAGCGTAAGAATTTCATAAAGGGTTTTGGTTAAAAGCACGTGCATTACACTGAACTGAGAAGCCTTAGTTTGCGATATGTCAAAGTATTGTCAAAAGGTTAGAACAGTGTTCCTTTTCTCTGTAGAAGCTTTACTTTGAATGGAGTTATAAAAAAAAGTCAAAGTGTATGAATTTCATGAAATGCTTTTGTGTGAAACGCACATGTGTTTCTCTGAAATGATACGTTGTTGTTGGAGATATGTCAAAGTATAGTTAGAAATGAGAACAGTCTTCCTTTTCTCTGTAGAAGCTTTACTTTGAAAGATAATCACCTTGTTTTGAAAGTTTATGAATTTCTAGGGTTAGGGTTAGGGTTAGGGTTAAGGGTTAGGCTTAGGCTTAGGGTTAGGTTTAGGATTAGGGTTAGGGTTTAGCAGGTTAGGTTAGGTTAGGTTAAGGGTTAGGGTTAGAAAAAAAGAATGTGTATGAATTTTCATGAAATGCTTTTGTGTGAAACGCACAAGTGTTTCTCTGCAAATATTACGTTGCTGTTGGAAATATGTCAAAGTATAGTTAGAAATGAGAACAGTCTTCCTTTTCTCTGTAGAAGCTTTACTTTGAAAGATAATCACCTTGTTTTGAAAGTGTATGAATTTCTAGGGTTAGGTTAGGTTAGGTTTAGGGTTAAGGTTAAGGTTAGGGTTAGAGTTAGGTTAGGGTTAAATTTAGGGTTAGGTTTAGTGTTAGGATTAGGTTTAGGGTTAGAAAAAAAAGAATGTGTATGAATTTCCTTGAAATGCTTTGGTGTGAAAAGCACATGTGTTTCTCTGAAAAGATAAGACTTTGTTTGTGATATGTCAAAGTATAGTTAGAAGTGAGAACAGTCTTCCTTTTCCTACTGTAGAAGCTTTACTTTGAAAGATAATCACGTTCTTTTGAAAGTGTATGAATTTTTGCTTTTCTGAGAAACGCACATGTATTATACTGAAATTAGAAGCCGTTGTTTGTGAAATGTCACAAAATTGTTAGAATGAGAACTGTGTTCCTTGGTTGTAGGCTTTACTTTGCGCTGCCCCATGTTTACTTATGCCCAAATAATTACCAAACGTATTCTTTAAATACGCCTGGCCCATAGGCAGCTCTTCTCGGCAACTCCACTGACAGCCCATTTTATAAGTTGTGAACACCCAGGTGTGCTTATCGGAATAGCCTCTTCTGTCTGGCATGGAAACATAATGGCGACTCCTCCTCTTCAGCCTCTTCCCCAGAATTTCATATTCTGCTCTTTCCGCCTACCAATTTCGTCCTATGAGTCCAAGGCATTTCTTTATTAGTTAGCCAATGTTAGCAACAGATAAGTCACAAGAACCTCCATGAGAACTGTGTTCCTTTTCTCTGTAGATGCTTTACTTTGAAAGATAATCGCGTTATTTTGAAAGCGTAAGAATTTCATGAAATGCTTTTGTGAGAAAGGCATGTGTTACACTGAACTGAGAAGCCTTTGATTGCGATATGTCAAAGTATTGTGAAAAGTTAGAACAGTGTTCTTTGTCTCTGTAGAAGCTTTACTTTGAATGATAATTATGTTCTTTTGAAAGTGTATGAATTTCATGAAATTCTTTTGTGTGAAACGCACATGTGTTTCTCTGAAATGATACGTTGTTGTTGGAGATATGTCCAAGTATAGTTAGAAATGAGAACAGTCTTCCTTTTCTCTGTAGAAGCTTTACTTTGAAAGATAATCACCTTGTTTTGAAAGTGTATGAATTTCTAGGGTTAGGGTTAGGGTTAGGGTTAGGGTTAGGGTTAGGGTTAGGGTTAGGGTTAGGTTAGGCTTAGGGTTAGGTTTAGGTGTTAGGGTTAGGTTAAGGTTAGGCTTAGGTTTAGGGTTAGGGTTATGGGAAGGAGTGTATGAATTTCTTGAAATGCTTTTGGGTAGAACGACTGTCTTTCTCTGCAAAGATAAGGGTTATGTTTGTGATATGGTCAAAGTATAGTTAGAAGAATGAGAACAGTGTTCCTTTTCATTAGTGTCAAGCTTAGGTTTGAGGGGTAATCACGGTTTTTGGTTAGGGTTAGGGTTAGGGTTAGGCTTAACTTTAGGGTTAGGGTTAGGGTTAGGCTTAGGGTTAGGGTTAGGGTTTTGTGTTAGGGTTAGTGTTAGGGTTGGCAAAAAAAAGAATATTTATGAATTTCATGAGATGCTTTTGTGTGAAACCCAAATGTTTTTCTCTGAAATGATATGTTGTTTTTGGAGTTATGTCAAAGTATATTTAGAAGTGAGAACAGTCTTCCTTTTCTCTGTAGAAGCTTTACTTTGAAAGATAATCACCTTGTTTTGAAAGTGTATGAATTTCTAGTGTTTTTTTTTGTTAGGGTTAGGGTAACGGGTAGGGTTAGAGTTAGGAAATACTGTTTTTTGAAAAAAAGAATATGTATGAATTTCATGAAATGCTTTTGTGTGAAACTCACATGTGTTTCTCTCAAATGATACATTGTTGTTGGAGATATGTCAAAGTATAGTTAGAAATGAGAATAGTCTTCCTTTTCTCTGTAGAAGCTTTACTTTGAAAGATAATCACCTTGTTTTGAAAGTGTATGAATTTCTAGTGTTAGGGTTAGGTTTAGGGTTAGTTAGAAAGGGTTAGGGTTGAAGTTTGGTTAAGTTTAGTGTAAGGTTTAGAAAAAAAGAACGTGTATGAATTTTCATGAAATGCATTTGTGTGAAACGCACATGTGTTTCTCTGAAATGATACGTTGTTGTTGGAGATATGTCCAAGTATAGTTAGAAATGAGAACAGTCTTCCTTTTCTCTGTAGAAGCTTTACTTTGAAAGATAAGCACCTTGTTTTGAAAGTGTATGAATTTCTAGGGTTAGGGTAAGGGTTAGGGTTATGGTTAGGGTTAGGTTTAGGGTTAGGGTTAGGATTAGGATTAGGGTTAGTGTTAGAGTTAGGGTTAGTGTTAAGGTTAGGCTTAGGGTTAGGGTTAGGGAAGGTTTAGGCTTAGGGTTATGCTTAGTGTTAGTGTTATAGTTAGGCTTAGGGTTAGGGTTAGGGTTAGGTTAGGGTTAAGGTTAGGCTTAGGGTTAGGGTTAGGGTTAGGTTTAGTGGTCAGGGTAAGAGTCAGGTTTAGGGTTATGGTTTAGGAGTTACATGGGTTAGGGTTAGGGCTAAAGGTGTTAGGGTTAGGTTTATGTTTAGTTTAGAAGTTAGAACAGTTTTTTTAGGATTTTGGTTAGGGTTAGGGTTAGAAAAAAATTTTATGAATTTCATGCAGTGCTTTTGGGTGAAACGCACATGTATTTATCTGAAATCATACTTTGTTGTTAGAGTTATGTCAAAGTATAGGTAGAAATGAGAACAGTCTTCCTTTTCTCTGTAGATGCTTTACTTTGAAAGATAATCTCCTTGTTTGATAGTGTATGAATTTCTAGGGTTATGGTTAAGGTTTAGGCTGAAGGGTTAGTGTTAGGCATGTCAAAGGCTTACCGATAAAGTTTTAACAGGTTCCTTTTGGTTAGGGTTAGGGTTAGGTTTGAAAAAAATTTGAAAGTGTATGAATTTCATGAGATGCTTTTGTGTGAAACGCAAATGTTTTTCTCTGAAATGATATGTTGTTGTTGGAGATATGTCAAAGTATATTTAGAAATGAGAACAGTCTTCCTTTTCTCTGTAGAAGCTTTACTTTGAAAGATAATCACCTTGTTTTGAAAGTGTATGAATTTCTAGTGTTATGGTTAGGGTTAGGGTAAGGGTTAGGCTTAGGGTTATGTTTAGGATTAGGGTTAGGCTTAGCGTTAGGGTTAGGGTTATGGTTAGGGTTAGGTTAGAAAAAAGAATATGTATGAATTTCATGAAATTTTTTTGTGAAACGCACATGTGTTTCTCTCAAATATTACATTGCTGTTGGAATTAGATCAAAGTATAGTTAGAAATTAGAATAGTCTTCCTTTTCTCTGTAGAAACTTTACTTTGAAAGATAATCACCTTGTTTTGAAAGTGTATGAATTTCTAGTGTTAGGGTTAGGTTTAGGGTTAAGGTAAGCGTTAGGGTTAGGGTTAAATTTAGGGTTAGGTTAAGGTTTAAAAAAACGAACTTGTATGAATTTCATGAAATGCATTTGTGTGAAAAGCACATGTGTTTCTCTGAAATGATATGTTGTTTTTGGAGATATGTCACAGTATAGTTAGAAATGAGAACAGTCTTCCTTTTCTCTTTAGAAGCTTTACTTTGAAAAATAATCACTTTCTTTTGAAAGTTTATGAATTTTTGCTTTTGTGAGAAACGCACATGTATTACACTGAAATTAGAACCCATTGTTTTTGAAATGTCACAAAATTGTTAGAATGAGAACTGTGTTACTTTTCTCTGTAGATGCTTTACTTTGAAAGATAATCACATTATTTTGAAAGCGTAAGGATTTCATGAAATGCTTTTGTGAGAAAAGCACGTCGTGTTACACTGAACTGAGAAGCCTTTGATTGCGATATGTCAAAGTATTGTCAAAAGTTAGAACTGTGTTCCGTGTCTCTGTAGAAGCTTTACTTTGAATGATTATTATGTTCTTTTGAAAGTGTATGAATTTCATGAAATTCTTTTTTGTGAAACACACATGTGTTTCTCTGAAGTGATACGTTGTTGTTGGAGATATGTCCAAGTATAGTTAGAAATGAGAACAGTCTTCCTTTTCTCTGTAGAAGCTTTACTTTGAAAGATAAGCACCTTGTTTTGAAACTGTATGAATTTCTAGTGTTAGGGTTATGGTTAGGATTAGGTTAGGGTTAGGGTTATGGTTAGGCTTAGGGTTAGGGTTACTGTTAGGTTTAGGGTTAGTTTTAAGGTTAGGCTTAGGGTTAGGGTTAGTGTTATGGGAAGGGTTAGGCTTAGGGTTAGGGTTAGGGTTAGCGTTAGGGTTAGGATTAGGCTTAGGTTTAGTGTTAGTTTTTGGATAAGTTTAGGGTTAGGTTTAGGGTTAGGGGTTAGCATTAATGTCAGGGTTAGGGTTAGGGGTACGGTTTGGTTTAGGGTTAGGGGTTAGGGTTAGGTTTAACTTTAGTGTTTTTGTTAGGGTTAGGATTAGGATTTTAGTTAGTGTTAGGGTTAGAAAAAAAAGAATATGTATGAATTTCATGAAATGATTTTTGGTGAATCACACATGTATTTATCTGAAACGATATGTTGTTTGTGGAGTTATGTCAAAGTATAGTTAGAAATGATAACAGTCTTCCTTTTCTCTATAGATGCTTTACTTTGACAGATAATCACCTTGTTTTTAACGTGTATCAAATCTAGGATTAGCGGTAGGGTTAGGGTAAGTGTTAGGCTTAGGGTTTTGGTTAGTGTTAGGGTTATGTTTAGTGTTATGCTTAGCGTTAGGTTTAGGGTAAGCGTTAGGGTTATGGTTAGTGTCAGGCTTAGGGTTAGGGTTAGGATTACAATTAGGTTTAGGTTTATGGGTTAGGGTTAGTATTATGTTTAGGGTTTGGGTTAGGCTCAGGATTTTGATTAGGGTTAGGGTTAGAAAAAAAAGAATATGTATGAGCTTCATGAAATGCTTTTGGCTGAAACACACCTGTATTTATCTGAAATGATACGTTGTTTTTGGAGTTATATCAAAGTATAGTTAGAAATGAGAACAGTCTTCCTTTTCTCTGTAGATGCTTTACTTTGACAGATAATCACCTTTTTTTAAAGTGTATGAATTTCTAGCGTTAGGGTTAGGGTTAGGGTAAGGGTTAGGTTAGGCTTAGGCTTAGACTTAGGCTCAGGGTTGGGGTTAGGGTTAGGGTTTTTGGTAGCGTTCGTGTTAGGGT
This sequence comes from Microtus agrestis, assembly GCA_902806775.1. Lineage (NCBI taxonomy): Eukaryota > Metazoa > Chordata > Mammalia > Rodentia > Cricetidae > Microtus > Microtus agrestis. The sequence goes on along the minus strand of CADCXT010006946.1, from coordinate 72,440 downwards.
TAGTGTTAGGGTTGGCAAAAAAGAATATTTATGAATTTCATGAGATGCTTTTGTGTGAAACGCAAATATTTTTCTCTGAAATGATATGTTGTTGTTGGAGTTATGTCAAAGTATAGTTAGAAATGAGAACAGTCTTTTCTCTTAACTTTACTTTGACAGATAATCACCTTGTTTTGAAATTGTATGAATTTCTAGTGTTGGTTTTGTTAGGCTTAGGGTAAGGGTTAGGGTTATGGTTAGAAAAAAAGAATATGTATGAGTTTCATGAAATGCTTATGTTTGAAATGCACATGTGTTTCTCTGAAATATTACATTGCTGTTGGAATTATGTCAAAGTATACTTAGAAATGAGAATAGTCTTCCTTTTCTCTGTAGAAGCTTTACTTTGAAAGATAAGCACCTTGTTTTGAAAATGTATGAATTTCTAGGTTTAGGGTAAGGGTTAGGGTTAGGGTTAGATTTAGGGTTGGTGTTAGGGTTAGGATTAGGGTTAGGGTTAGTGTTAGGGTTAGGGTTAGTGTTAAGGTTAGGCTTAGGGTTAGGGTTAGGGTTAGGGGAAAGTTTAAGCTTAGGGTTATGCTTAGTGTTAGTGTTAATGTTAGGTTAGTCTTAGGGTTAGGGTTACGGTTAGGTTAGGGTTAAGGTTAAGGTTAGGTTTAGTGGTCAGGGTTAGTGTCAGGGTTAGGTTTATTGTTAGGGTTACAGTTAGGGTTAGGTGTTATGGTTAGCTTTATGTTTAGGGTTAGGGTTAGGGTTAGGATTTTGGCTAGGGTTAGGGTTAGAAAAAAATTGTATGAATTTTATGAAATGATTTTGGGTGAAACACACTTGTATTTATCTGAAATCATACGCTGTTGTTGGAGTTATGTTAAAGTATAGTTAGAAATGAGAACAGTCTTCCTTTTCTCTGTAGATGCTCTACTTTGACAGATTATTACCTTGTTTTGATAGTTTATGAATTTCTAGGGTTATGGTTAAGGTTTGGGTAATGGTTAGGGTTAGGCTTAGGCTTGCCGATAGGGTTAGGATTTTGGTTAGGGTTAGGGTTAGAAAAAAAAGAACGTGTATGAATTTCATGAGATGCTTTTGTGTGAAATGCAAATGTTTTCTCTGAAATGATATGTTGTTGTTGGAGATATGTCACAGTATATTTAGAATTGAGTACAGTCTTCCTTTTCTCTGTAGAAGCTTTACTTTGAAAGATAATCACCTTGTTTTGAAAGTGTATCAATTCTAGGGTTAGGGTAAAGGGTTAGGCTTAGGGTTATGTTTAGGATTAGTGTTAGGCTTAGCGTTAGGGTTAGGGTTATGGTTCGAAAAAAAAGAATATGTATGAATTTCATGAAATTTTTGTGTGAAACCCACATGTGTTTCTCTGAAATGATACATTGCTGTTGGAGTTATGTCAAAGTATAGTTAGAAATGAGAACAGGCTTCCTTTTCTCTGTAGAAGCTTTACTTTGATAGATAGGCAACTTGTTTTGAAATTGAATGAATTTCTAGTGTTAGGGTTTGGGTTAGGGTTCGGTAAGGGTTAGGTTTAGGGTTAGGTTTAGGGTTAGGGTTAGGTTAGAAAAAAATAACATGTATGAATTTCATGAAATGCATTTGTTTGAAATGCACATATGTTTCTCTGAAATGATACGTTGTTGTTTGAGATATGTCACAGTATAGTTAGAAATGAGAAGAGTCTTCCTTTTCTCTTTAGAAGCTTTACTTTGAAAAATAATCACTTTCTTTTGAAAGTTTATGAATTTTTGTTTTTGTGAGAAACACACATGTATTACACTGAAATTAGAAGCCATTGTTTGTGAAATGTCACAAAATTGTTAGAATGAGAACTGTGTTCCTTTTCTCTGTAGATGCTTTACTTTGAAAGATAATCGCATTCTTTTGAAAGCGTAAGAATTTCATGAAATGCTTTTGTGAGAAACGCACGTGTGTACACTGAACTGAGAAGCCTTTGATTGCGATATGTCAAAGTATTGTCAAAAGTTAGAACTGTGTTCCTTGTCTCTGTAGAAGCTTTACTTTGAATGATTATTATGTTCTTTTGAAAGTGTATGAATTTCATGAAATTCTTTTTTGTGAAACGCACATGTGTTTCTCTGAAGTGATACGTTGTTGTTGGAGATCTGTCCAAGTATAGTTAGAAATGAGAACAGTCTTCCTTTTCTCTGTAGAAGCCTTTACTTTGAAAGATAAGCACCTTGTTTTGAAAGTGTATGAATTTCTAGGGTTAGGGTTATGGTTAGGGTTAGTGTTAGGTTTAGGATTAGGGTTATGGTTAGGCTTAGGGTTAGGGTTAGGGTTAGGGTTAATGTTAGGCTTAGGGTTAGGGTTATGGGAAGGGTTAGGCTTAGGGTTAGGGTTAGCGTTAGGGTTAGGATTAGGCTTAGGGTTAGTGTTAGGTTATGGTTAAGTTTAGGGTTAGGGTTAGGGTTAGGGGTTAGCGTTAGTGTCAGGGTTAAGAGTTTTAGGGATATGTCAAAGGTTTAGGGTTAGGGTTAGGGTTAGGTTTAACTTTAGGGTTAGTGTTAGGGTTAGGGTTAGGATTTTGGTTAGGGTTAGGGTTAGAAAAAAAGAATATGTATGAATTTCATGAAATGATTTTGGGTGAAACACACATGTATTTATCTGAAAAGATACGTTTTTTTTGGAGTTATGTCAAAGTATAGTTAGAAGTGATAACAGTCTTCCTTTTCCTACTATAGATGCTTTACTTTGACAGATAATCACCTTGTTTTTAACGTGTATCAATTCTTAGGATTAGCTTTAGGGTTAGGTTAAGGGTTAGGCTTAAGGTTATGGTTAGGGGTTATGTTTAAATGGTTATGCTAGAATGTTAGGTTTAGGGTAACTTTTTGTTAGGGGCATTACTTTGAAAGATAATCAGGTTCTTGGGAAAGGGTTAGTGTCAGGCTTTTGGGTTAGGGTTAGGATTACGATTAGGTTTAGGGTTAGGGGTTAGGGATAGTTTTATGTTTAGGGTTTGGAAGTTAGGCTCAGTGTTCCTTGATTTAAAGATTTGGGTTAGAAAAAAAGAATATTTGAAGTATGAGTTTCATGAAATGCTTTTGGGTGAAACACACATGTATTTATCTGAAATGATACGTTGTTTTTGGAGTTATGTCAAAGTATAGTTAGAAATGAGAACAGTCTTCCTTTTCTCTGTAGATGCTTTACTTTGACAGATAATCACCTTGTTTTTAAAGTGTATGAATTTCTAGTGTTAAGGTTAGGGTTAGGGTAAGGGTTAGGTTAGGCTTAGGCTTAGACTTAGGCTCAGGGTTGGGGTTAGTGTTAGGGTCTTGGGTAGGGTTAGTGTTAGGGTTAGTGTTAGGGTTGGCAAAAAAGAATATTTATGAATTTCATGAGATGCTTTTGTGTGAAACGCAAATGTTTTTCTCTGAAATGGTATGTTGTTGTTGGAGTTATGTCAAAGTATAGTTAGAAATGAGAACAGTCTTCCTTTTCTCTGTAGAAGCTTAACTTTGACAGAAAACACCTTGTTTTGAAATTGTATGTATTTCTAGTGTTTTTGTTAGGGTTAGTAAGGGTTAGGGTTTTGGTTAGGGTTAGAAAAAAAGAATATATGTATGAATTTCATGAAATGCTTTTGTTTGAAACTCACATGTATTTCTGTCAAATATTACATTGCTGTTGGAATTATGTCAAAGTATACTTAGAAATGAGAATAGTCTTCCTTTTCTCTGTAGAAGTTTTACTTTGAAAGATAATCACCTTGTTTTGAAAGTGTATGAATTTCTAGTGTTAGGGTTAGGTTTAGGGTTAGGGTAAGTTAGGGTTAGGGTTAAAGTTGGGGTTAGGGTAAGGTTTAGAAAAAAAGAACATGTATGAATTTCATGAAATGCATTTGTGTGAAACGCACATGTGTTTCTCTGAAATGATACGTTTTTGTTGGAGATATGTCCAAGTATAGTTAGAAATGAGAACAGTCTTCCTTTTCTCTGTAGAAGCTTTACTTTGAAAGATTAGCAACTTGTTTTGAAAGTGTATGAATTTCTAGGTTTAGGGAGAAAGGCTTAGGGTTAGGGTTAGGTTCAGGGTTGGTGTTAGGGTTAGGATTAGTGTTAGGGTTAGTATTAGGGTTAGGGTTAGTGTTAAGGTTAGGCTAAGGGTTAGGTTTAGGGTTAGGGAAGGTTTAGGCTTAGGTTTATGCTTAGTGTTATCGTTAGGAGTTAGGTTAGGCTTAGGGTTAGGAATTAGGTGCTTTAGGGTTAAGGTTAGGGTTAAGGTTAGGGTTAGGTTTAGTGGTCAGGGTTAGGGTCAGGGTTAGGTTTATGGTTAGGGTTACGGTTAGGGTTAGGGTTAGGTGTTAGGGTTAGGTTTATGTTTAGGGTTAGGATTTTGGTTATGGTTAGGGTTTGAAAAAAATTGTATGAATTTCATGAAATGCTTTTGGGTGAAACACTCATGTATTTATCTGAAATGATACGTTGTTTTTGGAGTTATATCAAAGTATAGTTAGAAAAATTACATCTGTCTTCCTTTTCTCTGTAGATGCTTTACTTTGACAGATAATCACCTTGTTTTTAAAGTGTATCAATTGTAGCGTTAGGGTTAGGGTAAGGTTTATTCTTATGGTTAGTGTTAGGGTTAGGTTTAGGCTTAGGGTTAGGGTTAGGTTTAGCGTTAGTGTTAGGGTTAGGGTTAGGCTTAGGGTTAGGTTTAGGGTTTAGGGTTAGTGTCAGGCTTAGGGTTAGTGTTAGGATTACACTTAGGGTTAGGGGTTAGGTGGTTAGGTTTATGTTTAGGTTTTGGGTTAGGGTTAGTATTTTGGTTAGGGTTAGGGTTAGAAAAAAAAGAGTATGTATGAATTTCATGAAATGCTTTTGGGTGAAACACACATGTATTTATCTGAAATGATATGTTGTTTTTGGAGTTATGTCAAAGTATAGTTAGAAATGAGAACAGTCTTCCTTTTCTCTGTAGATGCTTTACTTTGACAGATAATCACCTTGTTTTTAAAGTGTATGAATTGCTAGCGTTAGGGTTAGGGTTAGGGTAAGGGTTAGGTTAGGCTTAGGCTTAGGCTTAGGGTTAGGGTTACGGTTAGGTTATTAGAGTTTTGGTTAGGGTTAAGGTTAGGGTTAGGTAAAAAAGAACATGTATGAATTTCATGAGATGCTTTTGTGTGAAATGCACATGTGTTTTTTCTGAAATGATACGTTGTTGTTGGAGTTCTGTCAAAGTATAGTTAGAAATGAGAACAGTCTTCCTTTTCTCTGTAGAAGCTTTACTTTGACAGATAATCACCTTGTTTTGAAAGTGTATGTATTTCTAGGGTTTAGGGTTAGGGTTAGGGTTAGGGTTAGCGTTAGGTTATTAGGTTTAGGGTTATGGTTATGCTTAGGGTTAGGGTTAGTGTTAAGGTTAGGCCTAGGGTTAGGGTCTAGGGAAGGGTTACGTTGCTGTTAGAATTAGCGTTAGGGTATAGGCTTAGGATTGAGAGTAGTTTTAGGGTTAGGTAGAAGGTTTAGAGTTGAAGGATAAGTCAGGCTTGGTTTGAAGGTTAGGTTTAGGGTTACCGTTAGGGTTAGGGTTAGGTGTTAGGGTTAGGTTTAGGTTTAGGGTTAGGTTTAGGGTTAGGATTTAGTTTAGGTTTAGGGTTAGAAAAAAAGAATATGTATGAATTTCATGAAATGCTTTTGTGTGAAAAGCACATGTGTTTTTCTGAAATGGGACATTGTTTTTGGGTATATGTACAAGTATAGTTAGAAATGAGAACAGTCTTCCTTTTCTCTGTAGAAGCTTTACTTTGAAAGATAAGCACCTTGTTTTGAAAGTGTATGAATTTCTAGGGTTAGGGTTAGGGAAAGGGTTAGGGTTAGAGTTGGGTTAGGGTTAGGTTAGGTTTAGGTTTAGTGTTAGGGTTAGGGTTAGTGTTAAGGTTAGGCTTAGAGTTAGGGTTAGGGTTAGGGAGGCTTAGGTTAGTGTTAGGGTTACTAGGTTTAGGTTAGGTTAGGTTAACGTAGGTTTAGGTTAGGTTAGGTTTAGGGTTAGGTTAGGTAGCTTAGGTTTAGGGTTAGGTTTAGGGTTAGGTTAGTGTAGGGTTTAGTGTTAGGGTTAGTGTCAGGTTAGGGTTAGGGTTACGACACATTTAGGGTAGGTTTAGGTTTGGTGTTAGGGTTAGGGTTAGGGTTAGGGTTAGGGGAAGGTTTAGGCATAGGGTTATGCTTAGTGTTAGCGTTAGGGTTAGGCTTATGGTTAGGGTTAGGTTTAGGTTAGGGTTAAGGTTAGGCTTAGGGTTAGGGTTAGGTTTAGTGGTCAGGGTAAGGGGGTTGGGTTAGGGTTATGGTTAGGGTTACGTTTAGGGTTAGGTGTTAGGGTTAGGTTTATGTTTAGGTTTAGGGTTAGGATTTTGGTTAGGGTTAGGTTTAGAAAAAAATTGTATGAATTTCATGCAATGCTTTTGGGTGAAACACATGTATTTATCTGAAATCATACGTTGTCGTTAGAGTTATGGTAAAGTATAGGTAGAAATGAGAACAGTCTTCCTTTTCTCTCTAGATGCTCTACTTTGACAGATAATCACCTTGTTTTGATAGTGTATGAATTTCTAGGGTTATGGTTAAGGTTTGGGTAAGGGTTAGGGTTAGGCTTTGGCTTACCGATAGGGTTAGGGTTTTGGTTAGTGTTGGGGTTAGGGTTAGGAAAAAAAGAACGTGTATGAATTTCATGAGATGCTTTTGTGTGAAACGCAAATGTTTTTCTCTGAAATGATATGTTGTTGTTGGAGATATGTTACAGTATATTTAGAATTGAGTACAGCCTTCCTTTTCTCTGTAGGAGCTTTACTTTGAAAGATAATCACCTTGTTTTGAAAGTGTATCAATTCTAGTGTTATGGTTAGGGTTAGGGTAAGGGTTAGGCTTAGGGTTATGTTTAGGATTAGGGTTAGGCTTAGCGTTAGGGTTAGGGTCAGGGTTCGAAAACAAAAGAATATGTATGAATTTCATGAAATTTTTTGTGTGAAACGCACATGTGTTTCTCTCAAATATTACATTGCTGTTGGAATTATGTCAAAGTATAGTTAGAAATGAGAATAGTCTTCCTTTTCTCTGTAGAAGCTTTACTTTGAAAGATAATCACCTTGTTTTGAAAGTGTATGAATTTCTAGTGTTAGGGTTAGGTTTAGGGTTAAGGTAAGCGTTAGGGTTAGGGTTAAATTTAGGGTTAGGGTAAGGTTTAGAAAAACGAACTTGTATGAATTTCATGAAATGCATTTGTGTGAAAAGCACATGTATTTCTCTGAAATGATATGTTGTTTTTGGAGATATGTCACAGTATAGTTAGAAATGAGAACAGTCTTCCCTTTCTCTTTAGAAGCTTTACTTTGAAAAATAATCACTTTCTTTTGAAAGTTTATGAATTTTTTGTTTTTCTGAGAAACGCACATGTATTATACTGAAATTAGAACCCGTTGTTTGTGAAATGTCACAAAATTGTTAGAATGAGAACTGTGTTGCAATTGGTAGCAGCGGCCGGGCTGTTGCGTCCCGCCACCCCGCTGCCCGCATGGTTTACTTATGCCCCGAAATAATGACACGGAAACTGTATTCTTTTAAATACTGCCTGGCCCATAGGCTAGCTCTTCTCGGCTAACTCTCGCACCTGGACTAGCCCATTTCTTATAAGTTGTGTAACACCCCCGAGGTGTGCTTATCGGGGAGATTCTAGCCTGCTTCTGTCTGGCATGGAAACATAATGGCGACTCCTCCTCTCAGCCTCTCTCTCCCAGAATCCTATTCTGTCTTCTCCGCCTACCTAATTTTCTGTCCTATGAGAGCCAAGGCAGTTTCTTTATTAGTTAGCCAATGAAAGCAACAGATAAGATACAAGACCCACCTCCATCAGAACTGTGTTCCTTTTCTCTGTAGATGCTTTACTTTGAAAGATAATCGCGTTATTTTGAAAGCGTAAGAATTTCATGAAATGCTTTTGTGAGAAAGGCTTGTTTACACTGAACTGAGAAGCCTTTGATTGCGATATGTCAAAGTATTGTGAAAAGTTAGAACTGTGTTCCGTATCTCTGTAGAAGCTTTACTTTGAATGATTATTATGTTCTTTTGAAAGTGTATGAATTTCATGAAATTCTTTTTTGTGAAACGCACATGTGTTTCTCTGAAGTGATACGTTGTTGTTGGAGATCTGTCCAAGTATAGTCAGAAATGAGAACAGTCTTCCTTTTCTCTGTAGAAGCCTTACTTTGAAAAATAATCACCTTGTTTTGAAAGTGTATGAATTTCTAGGGTTAGGGTTATGGTTAGGGTTAGGGTTACTGTTAGGTTTAGGGTTAGTTTTAAGGTTAGGCTTAGGGTTAGGGTTAGTGTTAGGGTTAAGGTTAGGCTTAGGTTTAGGGTTAGGGTTATGGGAAGGGTTAGGCTTAGGGTTAGGTTTAGGGTTAGCATTAGGGTTAGGATTAAGCTTAGGGTTAGTGTTAGGTTAGGGTTAATTTAGGGTTAGGGTTGGGGATAGGGGTTAGCATTAGTGTCAGGGTTAGGGTTAGGGGTGCAGTTAGGGTTAGGGGTTAGGGTTAGGCTTAACTTTAGGGTTAGGGTTAGGGTTAGCGTTAGGCTTAGACTTAGGCTTAGGGTTAGGGTTAGGGTTTTGGGTAGGGTTAGTGTTAGGGTTGGCAAAAAAAGAATATTTATGAATTTCATGAGATGCTTTTGTGTGAAACGCAAATGTTTTTCTCTGACATGATATGTTGTTGTTGGAGTTATGTCAAAGTATAGTTAGAAATGAGAACAGTCTTCCTTTTCTCTGTAGTAGCTTTACTTTGACAGATGATCACCTTGTTTTGAAAGTGTATCAATTTCTAGAGTTTTTTTTGTTAGGGTTAGTGTAACGGTTAGGGTTAGAGTTAGGGTTACGGTTAGAAAAAAAAGAATATGTATGATTTTCATGAAATGCTTTTGGGTGAAACTCACATGTATTTATCTGAAATGATGTGTTGTTGTTGGAGTTATGTCAAAGTATACTTAGAAATGAGAATAGTCTTCCTTTTCTCTGTAGAAGCTTTACTTTGAAAGATAATCACATTGTTTTGAAAGTGTATGAATTTCTAGTGTTAGGGTTAGGTTTAGGGTTAGGGTAAGGGTTAGGGTTAGGGTTGAAGTTGGGGTTAGTGTAAGGTTTAGAAAAAAAGAACATGTATGAATTTCATGAAATGCATTTGTGTGAAACGCACATGTGTTTCTCTGAAATGATACGTTTTTGTTGGAGATATGTCCAAGTATAGGTAGAAATGAGAACAGTCTTCCTTTTCTGTGTAGAATCTTTACTTTGAAAGATAAGCACCTTGTTTTGAAAGTGTGTGAATTTCTAGGGTTAGGGTAAGTGTTAGGGTTATGGTTAGGGTTAGGTTTAGGGTTAGGGTTAGGATTAGGGTTAGGGTTAGTGTTAGAGTTAGGGTTAGTGTTAAGTTTAGGCTTAGGGTTAGGGTTAGGGGAAGGTTTAGGCTTAGGTTTATGCTCAGTGTTATTGTTAGGGTTAGGCTTAGGGTTAGGGTTAGGGTTAGGTTAGGGTTAAGGTTAGGCTTAGGGTTAGGGTTAGGGTTAGGTTTAGTGGTCAGGGTAAGAGTCAGGTTTAGGGTTATGGTTAGGGTTACGGGTTAGGGTTAGGGTTAGGTGTTAGGGTTAGGTTTATGTTTAGTTTAGGGTTAGGGTTAGGATTTTGGTTAGGGTTAGGGTTAGAAAAAAATTGTATGAATTTCATGCAATGCTTTTGTGTGAAACACATGTATTTATCTGAAATCATACTTTGTCGTTGGAGTTATGTTAAAGTATAGGTAGAAATGAAAACAGTCTTCCTTTTCTCTCTAGATGCTCTACTTTGACAGATAATCACCTTGTTTGATAGTGTATGAATTTCTAGGGTTATGGTTAAGGTTTGGGTAAGGGTTAGTGTTAGGCTTAGGCTTACCGATAGTTTTAGGGTTTTGGTTAGGGTTAGGGTTAGGGTTAAAAAAAAGAACGTGTATGAATTTCATGAGATGCTTTTGTGTGAAACGCAAATGTTTTTCTCTGAAATGATATGTTGTTGTTGTAGATATGTCACAGTCTATTTAGAATTGAGTACAGTCTTCCTTTTCTCTGTAGGAGCTTTACTTTGAAAGATAATCACCTTGTTTTGAAAGTGTATCAATTCTAGTGTTATGGTTAGGGTTAGGGTAAGGGTTAGGCTTAGGGTTATGTTTAGGATTAGGGTTAGGCTTAGCGTTAGGGTTAGGGTTAGGGTTCGAAAAAAAAGAATATGTATGAATTTCATGAAATTTTTTGTGTGAAACGCACATGTGTTTCTCTCAAATATTACATTGCTGTTGGAATTAGATCAAAGTATAGTTAGAAATTAGAATAGTCTTCCTTTTCTCTGTAGAAGCTTTACTTTGAAAGATAATCACCTTGTTTTGAAAGTGTATGAATTTCTAGTGTTAGGGTTAGGTTTAGGGTTAAGGTAAGCGTTAGGGTTAGGGTTAAATTTAGGGTTAGGTTAAGGTTAAAAAAACGAACTTGTATGAATTTATGAAATGCATTTGTGTGAAAAGCACATGTGTTTCTCTGAAATGATATATTGTTTTTGGAGTTATGACAAAGTATAGTTAGAAATGAGACCAGTCTTCCTTTTCTATGTAGAAGCTTTACTTTGACAGATAATCACCTTGTTTTGAAATTGTATGAATTTCTAGTGTTTTTTTTGTTAGGGTTAGGGTAAGGGTTAGGGTTAGGGTTATGGTTAGAAAAAAAGAATATGTATGAGTTTCATGAAATGCTTTTGTATGAAATGCACATGTGTTTCTCTCAAATATTACATTGCTGTTGGAATTATGTCAAAGTATACTTAGAAATGAGAATAGTCTTCCTTTTCTCTGTAGAAGCTTTAATTTGAAAGATAATCACCTTGATTTGAAAGTGTATGAATTTCTAGTGTTAGGGTTAGGGTTAGGGTTAGGGTAAGGGTTAGGGTTAGGGTTAGGGTAAGGGTTAGGTTTAGGGTTAGGGTAAGGGTTAGGGTTAAAGTTGGGGTTAGGGTTAGGTTTAGAAAAAAAGAACATGTATGAATTTCAAGAAATGCATTTGTGTGAAGCGCACATGTGTTTCTCTGAAATGATACGTTTTTGTTGTAGATATGTCCAAGTATAGTTAGAAATGAGAACAGTCTTCCTTTTCTCTGTAGAAGCTTTACTTTGAAAGATAAGCACCTTGTTTTGAAAATGTATGAATTTCTAGGGTTAGGGTAAGGGTTAGGGTTAGGGTTAGGGTTAGATTTAGGGTTGGTGTTAGGGTTAGGATTAGGGTTAGGGTTATTGTTAGGGTTAGGGTTAGTTTTAAGGTTAGGCTTAGGGTTAGGGTTAGGGTTAGGGGAAAGTTTAAGCTTAGGGTTATGCTTAGTGTTAGTGTTAGTGTTAGGTTAGTCTTAGGGTTAGGGTTACGGTTAGGTTAGGGTTAAGGTTAGGGTTAGGGTTAAGGTTAGGTTTAGTGGTCAGGGTTAGTGTCAGGTTTAGGTTTATTTTTAGGGTTACGGTTAGGGTTAGGTGTTATGGTTAGCTTTATGTTTAGGGTTAGGGTTAGGGTTAGGATTTTGGTTAGGGTTAGGGTTAGAAAAAAAATTGTATGAATTTCATGAAATGATTTTTGGTGAAACACACTTGTATTTATCTGAAATCATACGCTGTTGTTGGAGTTATGTTAAAGTATAGTTAGAAAGGAGAACAATCTTTCTTTTCTCTGTAGATTCTCTACTTTGACAGATTATCACCTTGTTTTGATAGTTTTTGAATTTCTAGTATTATGGTTAAGGTTTGGGTAATGGTTAGGGTTAGGCTTAGGCTTGCCGATAGGGTTAGGATTTTGGTTAGGGTTAGGGTTAGAAAAAAAAACGTGTATGAATTTCATGAGATGCTTTTGTGTGAAGCGCAAATGTTTTCTCTGAAATGATATGTTGTTGTTGGAGATATGGCACAGTATATTTAGAATTGAGTACAGTCTTCCTTTTCTCTGTAGAAGCTTTACTTTGAAAGATAATCACCTTGTTTTGAAAGTGTATCAATTCTAGGGTTAGGGTAAGGGTTAGGCTTAGGGTTATGTTTAGGATTAGTGTTAGGCTTAGCGTTAGGGTTAGGGTTATGGTTCGAAAAAAAGAATATGTATGAATTTCATGAAATTTTTTGTGTGAAACCCACATGTGTTTCTCTGAAATGATACATTGCTGTTGGAGTTATGTCAAAGTATAGTTAGAAATGAGAACAGGCTTCCTTTTCTCTGTAGAAGCTTTACTTTGATAGATAGCAACTTGTTTTGAAATTGAATGAATTTCTAGTGTTAGGGTTTGGGTTAGGGTTCGGTAAGGGTTAGGTTTAGGGTTAGGTTTAGGGTTAGGGTTAGGGTTAGAAAAAAAATAACATGTATGAATTTCATGAAATGCATTTGTTTGAAATGCACATATGTTTCTCTGAAATGATACGTTGTTGTTTGAGATATGTCACAGTATAGTTAGAAATGAAAGAGTCTTCCTTTTCTCTTTAGAAGCGTTACTTTGAAAAATAATCACTTTCTTTTGAAAGTTTATGAATTTTTGTTTTTGTGAGAAACGCACATGTATTACACTGAAATTAGAACCCGTTGTTTGTGAAATGTCACAAAATTTTTAGAATGAGAACTGTGTTCCTTTTCTCTGTAGATGCTTTACTTTGAAAGATAATCGCGTTATTTTGAAAGCGTAAGGATTTCATGAAATGCTTTTGTGAAAAACGCTCGTGTTACACTGAACTGAGAAGCCTTTGATTGCGATATGTCTAAGTATTGTGAAAAGTTAGAACTGTGTTCTGTGTCTCTGTAGAAGCTTTACTTTGAATGATTATTATGTTCTTTTGAAAGTGTATGAATTTCATGAAATTCTTTTTTTTTGAAACACACATGTGTTTCTCTGAAGAGATACGTTGTTGATGGAGATCTGTCCAAGTATAGTCAGAAATGAGAACAGTCTTCCTTTTCTCTGTAGAAGCCTTACTTTGAAAGATAAGCACCTTGTTTTGAAAGTGTATGAATTTCTAGGGTTAGGGTTATGGTTAGGGTTAGGTTTAGGGTTAGGGTTATGGTTAGGCTTAGGGTTAGGGTTACTGTTAGGTTTAGGGTTAGTTTTAAGGTTAGGCTTAGGGTTAGGGTTAGTGTTATGGGAAGGGTTAGGCTTAGGGTTAGGGTTAGGGTTAGCGTTAGGGTTAGGATTAGGCTTAGGGTTAGTGTTAGGTTATGGTTAAGTTTAGGGTTAGGGTTAGGGTTAGGGGTTAGCGTTAGTGTCAGGGTTCGGGTTAGGGGTACGGTTAGGTTTAGGGTTAGGGGTTAGGGTTAGGTTTAACTTTAGGGTTAGTGTTAGGGTTAGGGTTAGGATTTTGGTTAGGGTTAGGGTTAGAAAAAAAAGAATATGTATGAATTTCATGAAATGATTTTTGGTGAATCATACATGTATTTATCTGAAACGATACGTTGTTTGTGGAATTATGTCAAAGTATAGTTAGAAATGATAACAGTCTTCCTTTTCTCTATAGATGCTTTACTTTAACAGATAATCACCTTGTTTTTAACGTGTATCAAATCTAGGATTAGGGGTAGGGTTAGGGTAATGGTTAGGCTTAGAGTTATGGTTAGGGTTAGGGTTATGTTTAAGGTTATGCTTAGGGTTAGGTTTAGGGTAAGCGTTAGGGTTATGGTTAGTGTCAGGCTTAGGGTTAGGGTTAGGATTACGATTAGGTTTAGGTTTATGGGTTAGGGTTAGTTTTATGTATAGGGTTTGGGTTAGGCTCAGGATTTTGATTAGGGTTAGGGTTAGAAAAAAAAGAATATGTATGAGCTTCATGAAATGCTTTTGGCTGAAACACACCTGTATTTATCTGAAATGATACGTTGTTTTTGGAGTTATATCAAAGTATAGTTAGAAATGAGAACAGTCTTCCTTTTCTCTGTAGATGCTTTACTTTGACAGATAATCACCTTTTTTAAAGTGTATGAATTTCTAGCGTTAGGTTTAGGGTTAGGGTAATGGTTAGGTTAGGCTTAGGCTTAGACTTAGGCTCAGGGTTGGGGTTAGGGTTAGGGTATTTGGTAGCGTTAGTGTTAGGGTTAGTGTTAGGGGTGGCAAAAAAGAATATTTATGAATATCATGAGATGCTTTTGTGTGAAACGCAAATGTTTTTCTCTGAAATGATATGTTGTTTTTGGAGTTATGTCAAAGTATAGTTAGAAATGAGAACAGTCTTCCTTTTCTCTGTAGATGCTTTACTTTGACAGATAATCACCTTGTTTTTAAAGTGTATGAATTTCTAGCGTTAGGGTTAGGGTTAGGGTAAGGGTTAGGTTAGGCTTAGGCTTAGACTTAGGCTCAGGGTTGGGGTTAGTGTTAGGGTCTTGGGTAGGGTTAGTGTTAGGGTTAGTGTTAGGGTTGGCAAAAAAGAATATTTATGAATTTCATGAGATGCTTTTGTGTGAAACGCAAATGTTTTTCTCTGAAATGATATGTTGTTGTTGGAGTTATGTCAAAGTATAGTTAGAAATGAGAACCGTCTTCCTTTTCTCTGTAGAAGCTTTACTTTGACAGATAAACACCTTGTTTTGAAATTGTATGTATTTCTAGTGTTTTTTTTGTTAGGGTTAGTGTAAGGGTTAGTGTTTGGGTTAGGGTTATTGTTAGAAAAAAAGAATATGTATGAATTTCATGAAATGCTTTTGTGTGAAACTCACATGTATTTCTCTCAAATATTACATTGCTGTTGGAATTATGTCAAAGTATACTTAGAAATGAGAATAGTCTTCCTTTTCTCTGTAGAAGCTTTACTTTGAAAGATAATCACCTTGTTTTGAAAGTGTATGAATTTCTAGTGTTAGGGTTAGGTTTAGGGTTAGGGTAAGGGTTAGGGTTAGGGTTAAAGTTGGGGTTAGGGTAAGGTTTAGAAAAAAAGAACATGTATGAATTTCATGAAATGCATTTGTGTGAAACGCACATGTGTTTCTCTGAAATGATACGTTTTGTTGGAGATATGTCCAAGTATAGTTAGAAATGAGAACAGTCTTCCTTTTCTCTGTAGAAGCTTTACTTTGAAAGATTAGCAACTTGTTTTGAAAGTGTATGAATTTCTAGGGTTAGGGTAAGGTTTAGGGTTAGGGTTAGGTTCAGGGTTGGTGTTAGCGTTAGGATTAGTGTTAGGGTTAGTATTAGGGTTAGGGTTAGTGTTAAGGTTAGGCAATGGTTAGGGTTAGGGTTAGGGAAGGTTTAGGCTTAGGTTTATGCTTAGTGTTATCGTTAGGGTTAGGTTAGGCTTAGGGTTAGGGTTAGGTTAGGGTTAAGGTTAGGGTTAAGGTTAGGGTTAGGTTTAGTGGTCAGGGTTAGGGTTAGGTTTATGGTTAGGGTTACGGTTAGGGTTAGGGTTAGGTGTTAGGGTTAGGTTTATGTTTAGGGTTAGGATTTTGGTTAGGGTTAGGGTTAGAAAAAAATTGTATGAATTTCATGAAATGCTTTTGGGTGAAACACACATGTATTTATCTGAAATGATACGTTGTTTTTGGAGTTATATCAAAGTATAGTTAGAAAAATTACATTCTTCCTTTTCTCTGTAGATGCTTTACTTTGACAGATAATCACCTTGTTTTTAAAGTGTATCAATTGTAGCGTTAGGGTTAGGGTAAGGGTTAGGCTTATGGTTAGTGTTAGGGTTAGGTTTAGGCTTAGGGTTAGGGTTAGGGTTAGCGTTAGGGTTAGGGTTAGGCTTAGGGTTTGGTTTAGGGTTTAGTGTTAGTGTCAGGCTTAGGGTTAGTGTTAGGATTACACTTAGGGTTAGGGATTAGCTTTAGGTTTATGTTTAGGTTTTGGGTTAGGGTTAGTATTTTGGTTAGGGTTAGGGTTAGAAAAAAAAGAGTATGTATGAATTTCATGAAATGCTTTTGGGTGAAACACACATGTAGTTATCTGAAATGATGTGTTGTTTTTGGAGTTATGTCAAAGTATAGTTAGAAATGAGAACAGTCTTCCTTTTCTCTGTAGATGCTTTACTTTGACAGATACTCACCTTGCTTTGAAAGTGTATGAATTTCTAGCGTTAGGGTTAGTGTTAAGGTAAGGGTTAGGTTAGGCTTAGGCTTAGGCTTAGGGTTAGGGTTACGGTTAGGTTTAGAGTTTTGGTTAGGGTTAAGTTTAGGGTTAGGTAAAAAAGAACGTGTATGAATTTCATGAGATGCATTTGTGTGAAATGCACATGTGTTTTTCTGAAATGATACGTTGTTGTTGGAGATCTGTCCAAGTATAGTTAGAAATGAGAACAGTCTTCCTTTTCTCTGTAGAAGCTTTACTTTGAAAGATAAGCACCTTGTTTTGAAAGTGTATGTATTTCTAGGGTTAGGGTTAGGGTTAGGGTTAGGGTTAGCATTAGGATTAGGTTTAGGGTTATGGTTATGCTTAGGGTTAGGGTTAGTGTTAAGGTTAGGCCTAGGGTTAGGGTTAGGGGAAGGGTTAGGGTTAGGGTTAGGGTTAGTATTAGCGTTAGGGTTAGGGTTAGGCTTAGGATTAGGGTTAGGTTTAGGGTTAGGGTTAGGTTTAGAGGTTAGGGTTAGGGTTAGGTTTAGAGGTTAGGGTTAGGGTTAGGGGCAGGGTTAAGGTTAGGTTTAGGGTTACCGTTAAGGTTAGGGTTAGCTGTTAGTGTTAGTTTTAGGTTTAGGGTTAGGTTTAGGGTTAGGGGAAAGTTTAGGGTTAGGGTTAGGGTTAGGGTTAGTGGTTAGGGTTAGGTTTAACTTTAGGGTTAGTGTTAGGGTTAGGGTTAGGATTTTGGTTAGGGTTAGGGTTAGAAAAAAAGAATATGTATGAATTTCATGAAATGATTTTGGGTGAAACACACATGTATTTATCTGAAACGATACGTTGTTTTTGGAGTTATGTCAAAGTATAGTTAGAAATGATAACAGTCTTCCTTTTCTCTATAGATGCTTTACTTTGACATTTAATCACCTTGTTTTTAACATGTATCAATTCTAGGATTAGCGTTAGGGTTAGGTTAAGGGTTAGGCTTAGGGTTAGGGTTAGGGTTATGTTTAGGGTTATGCTATGGATTAGATTTCGGGTTAGCGTTATTGTTAGGGTCAGGGTTAGGCTTATGGTTAGGTTTAGGGGTTAGGGTTAGTGTCAGGCTTAGGGTTAGGGTTAGGGTTAGGATTACGATTAGGTTTAGGGTTAGGGGTTAGGGTTAGTTTTATGTTTAGGGTTTGGGTTAGGCTCAGGATTTTGATTAGGATTAGGGTTAGAAAAAAAAGAATATGTATGAGTTTCATGAAATGCTTTTGGCTGAAACACACATGTATTTATCTGAAATGATACGATGTTTTTGGAGTTATGTCAAAGTATAGTTAGAAATGAGAACAGTCTTCCTTTTCTCTGTAGATGCTTTACTTTGACAGATAATCACCTTGTTTTTAAAGTGTATGAATTTCTAGTGTTAAGGTTAGGGTTAGGGTAAGGGTTAGGTTAGGCTTAGGCTTAGACTTAGGCTCAGGGTTGGGGTTAGTGTTAGGGTCTTGGGTAGGGTTAGTGTTAGGGTTAGTGTTAGGGTTGGCAAAAAAAGAATATTTATGAATTTCATGAGATGCTTTTGTGTGAAACGCAAATGTTTTTCTCTGAAATGATATGTTGTTGTTGGAGTTATGTCAAAGTATAGTTAGAAATGAGAACCGTCTTCCTTTTCTCTGTAGAAGCTTTACTTTGACAGATAAACACCTTGTTTTGAAATTGTATGTATTTCTAGTGTTTTTTTGTTAGGGTTAGTGTAAGGGTTAGGGTTATTGTTAGAAAAAAAGAATATGTATGAATTTCATGAAATGCTTTTGTGTGAAACTCACATGTGTTTCTCTCAAATATTACATTGCTGTTGGAATTATGTCAAAGTATACTTAGAAATGAGAATAGTCTTCCTTTTCTCTGTAGAAGCTTTACTTTGAAAGATAATCACCTTGTTTTGAAAGTGTATGAATTTCTAGTGTTAGGGTTAGGTTTAGGGTTAGGGTAAGGGTTAGGGTTAGGGTTAAAGTTGGGGTTAGGGTAAGGTTTAGAAAAAAAGAACATGTATGAATTTCATGAAATGCATTTGTGTGAAACGCACATGTGTTTCTCTGAAATGATACGTTTTTGTTGGAGATATGTCCAAGTATAGTTAGAAATGAGAACAGTCTTCCTTTTCTCTGTAGAAGCTTTACTTTGAAAGATTAGCAACTTGTTTTGAAAGTGTATGAATTTCTAGGGTTAGGGTAAGGTTTAGGGTTAGGGTTAGGTTCAGGGTTGGTGTTAGCGTTAGGATTAGTGTTAGGGTTAGTATTAGGGTTAGGGTTAGTGTTAAGGTTAGGCAATGGTTAGGGTTAGGGTTAGGGAAGGTTTAGGCTTAGGTTTATGCTTAGTGTTATCGTTAGGGTTAGGTTAGGCTTAGGGTTAGGGTTAGGGTTAGGTTAGGGTTAAGGTTAGGGTTAAGGTTAGGGTTAGGTTTAGTGGTCAGGGTTAGGGTTAGGTTTATGGTTAGGGTTACGGTTAGGGTTAGGGTTAGGTGTTAGGGTTAGGTTTATGTTTAGGGTTAGGATTTTGGTTAGGGTTAGGGTTAGAAAAAAATTGTATGAATTTCATGAAATGCTTTTGGGTGAAACACACATGTATTTATCTGAAATGATACGTTGTTTTTGGAGTTATATCAAAGTATAGTTAGAAAAATTACATTCTTCCTTTTCTCTGTAGATGCTTTACTTTGACAGATAATCACCTTGTTTTTAAAGTGTATCAATTGTAGCGTTAGGGTTAGGGTAAGGGTTAGGCTTATGGTTAGTGTTAGGGTTAGGTTTAGGCTTAGGGTTAGGGTTAGGGTTAGCGTTAGGGTTAGGGTTAGGCTTAGGGTTTGGTTTAGGGTTTAGTGTTAGTGTCAGGCTTAGGGTTAGTGTTAGGATTACACTTAGGGTTAGGGATTAGCTTTAGGTTTATGTTTAGGTTTTGGGTTAGGGTTAGTATTTTGGTTAGGGTTAGGGTTAGAAAAAAAGAGTATGTATGAATTTCATGAAATGCTTTTGGGTGAAACACACATGTAGTTATCTGAAATGATGTGTTGTTTTTGGAGTTATGTCAAAGTATAGTTAGAAATGAGAACAGTCTTCCTTTTCTCTGTAGATGCTTTACTTTGACAGATACTCACCTTGCTTTGAAAGTGTATGAATTTCTAGCGTTAGGGTTAGTGTTAAGGTAAGGGTTAGGTTAGGCTTAGGCTTAGGCTTAGGGTTAGGGTTACGGTTAGGTTTAGAGTTTTGGTTAGGGTTAAGGTTAGGGTTAGGTAAAAAGAACGTGTATGAATTTCATGAGATGCATTTGTGTGAAATGCACATGTGTTTTCTCTGAAATGATACGTTGTTGTTGGAGATCTGTCCAAGTATAGTTAGAAATGAGAACAGTCTTCCTTTTCTCTGTAGAAGCTTTACTTTGAAAGATAAGCACCTTGTTTTGAAAGTGTATGTATTTCTAGGGTTAGGGTTAGGGTTAGGGTTAGGGTTAGGAGGTTAGGTTTAGGGTTATGGTTATGGTTAGGGTTAGGGTTAGGGTTAGGGTTAGGCTTAGGGTTAGGGTTAGGGTTAGGGTTAGGGTTAGGGTTAGGGTTAGGGTTAGGGTTAGGGTTAGGGTTAGGGTTAGGGTTAGGGTTAGGGTTAGGGTTAGGGTTAGGTTAGGCCAGGGTTAGGGTTAGGAGGTTAGGTTTAGGGTTAGGGTTAGGTTTAGGGTTTAGGGTTAGGGTTTTAGGGTTAGGAGGTTAGGGTTAGGGTTAGGTTTAGGTTTAGGGTTAGGTTAGGGTTAGGATTTTGGTTAGGGTTAGGGTTAGAAAAAAGATATGTATGAATTTCATGAAATGCTTTTGGGTGAAACACACATGTATTTATCTGAAATGATACGTTGTTGTTGGAGTTATGTTAAAGTATAGTTAGAAATGAGAACAGTCTTCCTTTTCTCTGTAGATGCTTTACTTTGAAAGATAAGCACCTTGTTTTGATAGTGTATGAATTTCTAGGGTTAGGGTTAGGTTAGGTTAGGTTAGGGTTAGGTTAGGTTAGGTTAGGTGTTAGGGTTAGGGTTAGGGTTAGGGTTAGGCTTAGGGTTAGGTTTTAGGATTAGGGGTTAGGGTTAGGGTTAGGAGTTAGGGTTAGGTTAGGTTAGTTAGAATTTCATGAGATGCTTTTGTGTGAAGCGATATGTTTTTCTGAAATGTTTTTTTGGAGATATGTCAGTATATTTAATTATTTCCTTTTCTCTTAGAAGCTTTATTTAAAGATAATCACCTTGTTTTGAAAGTGTATCAATTAGGGTTAGGGTTAGGGTTAGTGTTAAGGTTAGGGTTAGGGTTTATGATTTAGGATTAGGGTTAGGCTTAGGTTTAGGGTTAGGGTTATGGTTTGGAAAAAAAAGAATATGTATGAATTTCATGAAATGCTTTTGTGTGAAACACACATGTGTTTCTCTGAAATGATACGTTGTTGTTGGAGTTATGTCAAAGTATAGTTAGAAATGAGAACTGTCTTCCTTTTCTCTGTAGATTGTTACTTTGATAGATAATCACCTTGTTTTGAAATTGAATTTAATGTTGGGGTTAGGGTTGGGTTAGGCTTTGTGTTTTTAACACTAGTTTCTGGGTTAGGGTTAGGGTTAGGTTATTTATAAATGAGAACGTCTTCCTTTTTTGTAGAAGGTTTTCTTTGAAAATAATTTTCCTTTTTTTTTTTTTTTTTAATTTTGGGGTGGATTAGTGTTAGGGTTAGGTTAGGGTTAGGTGGTTAGGCTTAGGGTTAGGGTTAGGGTTAGGGTTAGGGTTAGTTTGAGGGTTAGGGTCAGAAAAAAGAATATGTATGAATTTCATGAAATGCATTTGTGTGAAATGCACATGTGTTTCTCTGAAATGATACGTTGTTGTTGGAGATATGTCACAGTATAGTTAGAAATGAGAAGAGTCTTCCTTTTCTCTTTAGAAGCTTTACTTTGAAAAATAACTCACTTTTTTAAAGTTTATGAAATTTTGCTTTTGTGAGAAACGCACATGTATTACACTGAAATTTGTAGCCGTTGTTTGTGAAATGTCACAAAATTGTTAGAATGAGAACTGTGTTCCTTTTCTCTGTAGATGCTTTACTTTGAAAGATAATCTTCTTTTGAAAGCTTAAGAATTTCATGAAATGCTTTGTGAGAAACGCCGTGTTACACTGAACTGAGAAGCCTTTGATTGCGATATGTCAAAGGATTGTGAAAAGTTAGAACAGTGTTCCTTGTCACTGTAGAAGCTTTACTTTGAATGATAATTATGGTCTTTTGAAAGTGTATGAATTTCATGAAATTCTTTTTTGTGAAACGCACATGTGTTTCTCTGAAATGATATATTGTTGTTGGAGATATGTCCAAGTATAGTTAGAAATGAGTACAGTCTTCCTTTTCTCTGTAGAAGCTTTACTTTGAAAGATAATCACCTTGTTTTGAAAGTGTATCAATTTCTAGGGTTAGGGTTAGGGTTAGGTAAGGGTTAGGTTAGGGTTAGGCTTAGACTTACTGTTAGTGATAGGCTTAGGATTGTGTCAGGTAGTTAGGGTTAGGGTTAGCAAAAAAAGAATATGTATGAATTTCATGAAATTTTTTTGTGTGAAACGCACATGTGTTTCTCTGAAATGATAAATTGCTGGTTGGAATTATGTCAAAGTATAGTTAGAAATGAGAATAGTCTTCCTTTTCTCTGTAGAAGCTTTACTTTGAAAGATAATCACCTTGTTTTGAAAGTGTATATATTTCTAGTGTTAGGGTTTTTGTTAGGGTTAGGGTTAGGGTTAGGGTTATGGTTAGAAAAAAAGAATATGTATGAATTTCATGAAATGCTTTTGTGTGAAACACATGTGTTTCTCTCAAATATTACATTGCTGTTGGAATTATGTCAAAGTATACTTAGAAATGATAATAGTCTAACTTTTCTCTGTAGAAGCTTTACTTTGAAAGATAATCACCTTGTTTTGAAAGTGTATGAATTTCTAGTGTTAGGGTTAGGTTTAGGGTTAGGGTAAGGGTTAGGGTTAGGGTTAAAGTTGGGGTTAGGGTAAGGTTTAGAAAAAAAGAACATGTATGAATTTCATGAAATGCATTTGTGTGAAACGCACATGTGTTTCTCTGAAATGATACGTTTTTGTTGGAGATATGTCCAAGTATAGTTAGAAATGAGAACAGTCTTCCTTTTCTCTGTAGAAGCTTTACTTTGAAAGATTAGCAACTTGTTTTGAAAGTGTATGAATTTCTAGGGTTAGGGTAAGGTTTAGGGTTAGGGTTAGGTTCAGGGTTGGTGTTAGCGTTAGGATTAGTGTTAGGGTTAGTATTAGGGTTAGGGTTAGTGTTAAGGTTAGGCAATGGTTAGGGTTAGGGTTAGGGGAAGGTTTAGGCTTAGGTTTATGCTTAGTGTTATCGTTAGGGTTAGGTTAGGCTTAGGGTTAGGGTTAGGGTTAGGTTAGGGTTAAGGTTAGGGTTAAGGTTAGGGTTAGGTTTAGTGGTCAGGGTTAGGGTTAGGGTTAGGTTTATGGTTAGGGTTACGGTTAGGGTTAGGGTTAGGTGTTAGGGTTAGGATTTTGGTTAGGGTTAGGGTTAGAAAAAAATTGTATGAATTTCATGAAATGCTTTTGGGTGAAACACACGTGTATTTATTTGAAATGATACGTTGTTTTTGGAGTTATATCAAAGTATAATTAGAAAAATTACATTCTTCCTTTTCTCTGTAGATGCTTTACTTTGACAGATAATCACCTTGTTTTTAAAGTGTATCAATTGTAGCGTTAGGGTTAGGGTAAGGGTTAGGCTTATGGTTAGTGTTAGGGTTAGGTTTAGGCTTAGGGTTAGGGTTAGGGTTAGCGTTAGGGTTAGGGTTAGGCTTAGGGTTTGGTTTAGGGTTTAGTGTTAGTGTCAGGCTTAGGGTTAGTGTTAGGATTACACTTAGGGTTAGGGATTAGCTTTAGGTTTATGTTTAGGTTTTGGGTTAGGGTTAGTATTTTGGTTAGGGTTAGGGTTAGAAAAAAAAGAGTATGTATGAATTTCATGAAATGCTTTTGGGTGAAACACACATGTAGTTATCTGAAATGATGTGTTGTTTTTGGAGTTATGTCAAAGTATAGTTAGAAATGAGAACAGTCTTCCTTTTCTCTGTAGATGCTTTACTTTGACAGATACTCACCTTGCTTTGAAAGTGTATGAATTTCTAGCGTTAGGGTTAGTGTTAAGGTAAGGGTTAGGTTAGGCTTAGGCTTAGGCTTAGGGTTAGGGTTGCGGTTAGGTTTAGAGTTTTGGTTAGGGTTAAGTTTAGGGTTAGGTAAAAAAGAACGTGTATGAATTTCATGAGATGCATTTGTGTGAAATGCACATGTGTTTTTCTGAAATGATACGTTGTTGTTGGAGATCTGTCCAAGTATAGTTAGAAATGAGAACAGTCTTCCTTTTCTCTGTAGAAGCTTTACTTTGAAAGATAAGCACCTTGTTTTGAAAGTGTATGTATTTCTAGGGTTAGGGTTAGGGTTAGGGTTAGGGTTAGCATTAGGATTAGGTTTAGGGTTATGGTTATGCTTAGGGTTAGGGTTAGTGTTAAGGTTAGGCCTAGGGTTAGGGTTAGGGGGAGGGTTAGGGTTAGGGTTAGTATTAGCGTTAGGGTTAGGCTTAGGATTAGGGTTAGGTTTAGGGTTAGGGTTAGGTTTAGAGGTTAGGGTTAGGGGCTGGGCGGTTAAGGTTAGGTTTAGGGTTACCGTTAGGGTTAGGGTTAGCTGTTAGGGTTAGGTTTAGGTTTAGGGTTAGGTTTAGGGTTAGGATTTTGTTTAGGTTTAGGGTTAGAAAAAAAAGAATATATATGAATTTCATGAAATGCTTTTGTGTGAAAAGCACATGTGTTTTTCTGAAATGGGACATTGTTTTTTGGTATATGTACAATTATATTTAGAAATGAGAACAGTCTTCCTTTTCTCTGTAGAAGCTTTACTTTGAAAGATAAGCACCTTGTTTTGAAAGTTTATAAATTTCTAGGGTTAGGGTTAGAGAAAGGGTTAAGGTTAGAGTTAGGGTTAGGGTTAGGCTTAGGTTTAGGGTTAGTGTTAGGGTTAGTGTTAAGGTTAGGCTTAGAGTTAGGGTTAGGGGAGTGTTAGGCTTAGGGTTAGAGTTAGGGTTATGCTGAGGTTTAGGGTTAGGTTAGGGTTAACGTTAGGGTTAGGGTTAGGGTTAGGTTTAGGGGTTAGGGTTAGGCTTAGGGTTAGGGTTGGCTTAGGTTTAGGGTTAGGTTTAGGGTTAGGTTTAAGTGTAGGTTTTAGTGTTAGGGTTAGTGACAGGGTTAGGGTTAGGGTTACGACTAGATTTAGGGGTTAGGGTTATGTTTAGGTTTGGTGTTAGGGTTAGGTTTAGGGTTAGAAAAAAAGAATATGTATGAATTTCAAGAAATGCTTTTGTGTGAAACACACATGTGTTTCTTTGAAATGATCCGTTTTTGTTGGAGTTATGTCAAAGTATAGTTAGAATTGAGAACTGTCTAAGTTTTCTCTGTAGATGTTCTACTTTGACAGATAATCACTTTGTTTTGAAAGTGTATGAAATTCTAGAGTTAGGGTTAGGCTTAGGCTTAAGCTGAGGGTTAGTGTTGGGGTTAGGGTTGGGTTAGGCTTTTGGTTAATGTTAGTTTTATGGTTAGAAATAAAAGAACGTGTATGAATTTCATGAGATGCTTTTGTGTGAAATGCACATGTTTTTCTCTGAAATGATACATTGTTGTTGGAGATATGTCACAGTATATTTATAAATGAGAACAGTCTTCCTTTTCTCTGTAGAAGATTTACTTTGAAAGATAATCACCTTATTTTGAATGTGTATCAATTATAGGGTTAGGATTAGTGTAAGGGTTAGGCTTAGGGTTAGGGTTAGGATTAGGCTTAGGGTTAGGCTTAGGGTTAGTGTTAGTGTTAGTTTTAGGATTAGGGTCAGAAAAATAGAATATGTATGAATTTCATGAAATGCATTTGTGTGAAATGCACATGTGTTTCTCTGAAATGATACGTTGTTGTTGGAGATATGTCACAGTATAGTTAGAAATGAGAAGAGTCTTCCTTTTCTCTTTAGAAGCTTTACTTTGAAAAATAATCACTTTCTTTTGAAAGTTTATGAATTTTGCTTTTGTGAGAAACGCACATGTATTACACTGAAATTTGTAGCCGTTGTTTGTGAAATGTCACAAAATTGTTAGAATGAGAACTGTGTTCCTTTTCTCTGTAGATGCTTTACTTTGAAAGATAATCACGTTCTTTTGAAAGCTTAAGAATTTCATGAAATGCTTTTGTGAGAAACGCACGTGTTACACTGAACTGAGAAGCCTTTGATTGTGATATGTCAAAGTATTGTGAAAAGTTAGAACAGTGTTCCTTGTCTCTGTAGAAGCTTTACTTTGAATGATAATTATGGTCTTTTGAAAGTGTATGAATTTCATTAAATTCTTTTGTGTGAAACGCACATGTGTTTCTCTGAAATGATATATTGTTGTTGGAGATATATCCAAGTATAGTTAGAAATGAGGACAGTCTTCCTTTTCTCTGTAGAACTTGACTTTGAAAGATAATCACCTTGTTTTGAAAGTGTATCAATTCTAGGGTAAGGGTTAGGGTTAGGGTAAGAGTTAGGCTTACTGTTAGTGATAGGCTTAGGATTCATGTTAGGGTTAGTGTTAGGGTTAGCAAAGTAAGAATATGTATGAATTTCATGAAATTTTTTTTGTGAAACGCACATGTGTTTCTCTGAAATGATACATTGCTGGTGGAATTATGTCAAAGTATAGTTAGAAATGAGAATAGTCTTCCTTTTCTCTGTAGAAGCTTTACTTTGAAAGATAATCACCTTGTTTTGAAAGTGTATGTATTTCTAGTGTTAGGGTTAGGGTAAGGGTTAGGGTTAGGGTTGTTAGGGTTACGGTTAGAAAAAAAAAGAATATGTATGAATTTCATGAAATGCTTTTGTGTGAAACGCACATGTGTTTCTCTGAAATGATACATTGCTGGTGGAATTATGTCAAAGTATAGTTAGAAATGAGAATAGTCTTCCTTTTCTCTGTAGAAGCTTTACTTTGAAAGATAATCACCTTGTTTTGAAAGTGTATGTATTTCTAGTGTTAGGGTTAGGGTAAGGGTTAGGGTTAGGGTTGTTAGGGTTACGGTTAGAAAAAAAAGAATATGTATGAATTTCATGAAATGCTTTTGTGTGAAACACACATGTGTTTCTCTCAAATATTACATTGCTGTTGGAATTATGTCAAAGTATACTTAGAAATGAGAATAGTCTTCCTTTTCTCTGTAGAAGCTTTACTTTGAAAGATAATCACCTTGTTTTGAAAGTGTATGAATTTCTAGTGTTAGGGTTAGGTTTAGGGTTAGGGTAAGGGTTAGGGTTAGGGTTAAAGTTAGGGTTAGGGTAAGGTTTAGAAAAAAAGAACTTGTATGAATTTCATGAAATGCATTTGTGTGAAAAGCACATGTGTTTCTCTGAAATGATATGTTGTTTTTGGAGATATGTCACAGTATAGTTAGAAATGAGAAGAGTCTTCCTTTTCTCTTTAGAAGCTTTACTTTGAATAATAATCACTTTCTTTTGAAAGTTTATGAATTTTTGCTTTTGTGAGAAACGCACATGTATTACACTGAAATTAGAACCCGTTGTTTGTGAAATGTCACAAAATTGTTAGAATGAGAACTGTGTTTCTTTTCTCTGTAGATGCTTTACTTTGAAAGATAATCGCGTTATTTTGAAAGCGTAAGAATTACATGAAATGCTTTTGTGAGAAACGCACATGCATTACACTGAACTGAGAAGCCTTTGATTGTGATATGTCAAAGTATTGTGAAAAGTTAGAACTGTGTTCTGTGTCTCTGTAGAAGCTTTACTTTGATTGATTATAATGTTCTTTTGAAAGTGTATGAATTTCATGAAATTCTTTTTTGTGAAACGCACATGTGTTTCTCTGAAATGATACGTTGTTGTTGGAGATCTGTCCAAGTATAGTTAGAAATGAGAACAGTCTTCCTTTTCTCTGTAGAAGGTTTACTTTGAAAGATAAGCACCTTGTTTTGAAAGTGTATGAATTTCTAGGGTTAGGGTAAGGGTTAGGGTTAGGGTTAGGGTTAGGGTTAGGGTTAGGATTAGGGTTAGGGTTAGTGTTAGGGTTAGGGTTAGTGTTAAGGTTAGGCTTAGGGTTAGGGTTAGGGTTAGGGGAGTGTTTAGGCTTAGGGTTATGCTTAGTGTTAGCGTTAGGGTTAGGTTAGGCTTAGGGTTAGGGTTAGGGTTAGGTTAGGTTAGGTTTAAGGTTAGGGTTAGGGTTAGGGTTAGGGTTAGGTTTAGTCGTCAGGGTTAGTGTCTTGGTTAGGTTTATGGTTAGGGTTACGGTTAGGGTTAGGGTTAGGTGTTAGGGTTAGGTTTATTTTTAGGGTTAGGGTTAGGTTTAGGATTTTGGTTAGGGTTAGGGTTAGAAAGAAAATTGTATGAATTTCATGAAATGATTTTGGGTGAAACACACATGTATTTATCGGAAATCATACGCTGTTGTTGGAGTTATGTTAACGTATAGTTAGAAATGGGAACAGTCTTCCTTTTCTCTGTAGATGCTTTACTTTGACAGATTATCACCTTGTTTTGATAGTGTATGAATTT
Source organism: Microtus agrestis (assembly GCA_902806775.1). Classification (NCBI taxonomy): domain Eukaryota; kingdom Metazoa; phylum Chordata; class Mammalia; order Rodentia; family Cricetidae; genus Microtus; species Microtus agrestis. Next base: position 44,693 of record CADCXT010006946.1, on the reverse strand, counting down.
CTAGGGTTATGGTTCAGCTTTGGGTAAGGGTTAGGCTTAGGCTTACCGATAGGTTTAGGATTTTGGTTAGGGTTAGGGTTAGAAAAAAAAGAACGTGTATGAATTTCATGAGATGCTTTTGTGTGAAGCGCATATGTTTTTCTCTGAAATGATATGTTGTTGTTGGAGATATGTCACAGTATATTTAGAATTGAGTACAGTCTTCCTTTTCTCTGTAGAAGCTTTACTTTGAAAGATAATCACCTTGTTTTGAAAGTGTATCAATTCTAGGGTTAGGGTAAGGGTTAGTGTAAGGGTTAGGCTTAGGGTTTTGTTTAGGATTAGGGTTAGGCTTAGCGTTAGGGTTAGGGTTATGGTTCGAAAAAAAAGAATATGTATGAATTTCATGAATTTTTTTGTGTGAAACACACATGTGTTTCTCTGAAATGATACATTGCTGTTGGAGTTATGTCAAAGTATAGTTAGAAATGAGGACTGTGTTCCTTTTCTCTGTAGAAGCTTTACTTTGATAGATAGCAACTTGTTTTGAAATTGAATGAATTTCTAGTGTTAGGGTTTAACACTAGTTTCTGGGTTAGGGTTTGGGTAAGGTTTAGGTTTAGTGTTAGGATTAGTGTTAGGGTTAGGGTTAGGATTAAGCTTAGGGTTAGGCTTAGGGTTATGGTTAGGGTTAGTTTGAGGGTTAGGGTCAGAAAAAAAGAATATGTATGAATTTCATGAAATGCATTTGTGTGAAATGCACATGTGTTTCTCTGAAATGATACGTTGTTGTTGGAGATATGTCACAGTATAGTTAGAAATGAGAAGAGTCTTCCTTTTCTCTTTAGAAGCTTTACTTTGAAAAATAATCACTTTATTTTAAAAGTTTATGAAATTTTGCTTTTGTGAGAAACGCACATGTATTACACTGAAATTTGTAGCCGTTGTTTGTGAAATGTCACAAAATTGTTAGAATGAGAACTGTGTTCCTTTTCTCTGTAGATGCTTTACTTTGAAAGATAATCGCGTTCTTTTGAAAGCTTAAGAATTTCATGAAATGCTTTTGTGAGAAACGCTCGTGTTACACTGAACTGAGAAGCCTTTGATTGCGATATGTCAAAGGATTGTGAAAAGTTAGAACAGTGTTCCTTGTCACTGTAGAAGCTTTACTTTGAATGATAATTATGGTCTTTTGAAAGTGTATGAATTTCATGAAATTCTTTTTTGTGAAACGCACATGTGTTTCTCTGAAATGATATATTGTTGTTGGAGATATGTCCAAGTATAGTTAGAAATGAGTACAGTCTTCCTTTTCTCTGTAGAACTTTACTTTGAAAGATAATCACCTTGTTTTGAAAGTGTATCAATTCTAGGGTAAGGGTTAGGGTTAGGGTAAGGGTTAGGCTTACTGTTAGTGATAGGCTTAGGATTCATGTTAGGGTTAGGGTTAGCAAAAAAAGAATATGTATGAATTTCATGAAATTTTTTTTGTGAAACGCACATGTGTTTCTCTGAAATGATAAATTGCTGGTGGAATTATGTCAAAGTATAGTTAGAAATGAGAATAGTCTTCCTTTTCTCTGTAGAAGCTTTACTTTGAAAGATAATCACCTTGTTTTGAAAGTGTATATATTTCTAGTGTTAGGGTTTTTGTTAGGGTTAGGGTTAGGGTTGTTAGGGTTATGGTTAGAAAAAAAAAGAATATGTATGAATTTCATGAAATGCTTTTGTGTGAAACACACATGTTTCTCTCAAATATTACATTGCTGTTGGAATTATGTCAAAGTATACTTAGAAATGATAATAGTCTAACTTTTCTCTGTAGAAGCTTTACTTTGAAAGATAATCACCTTGTTTTGAAAGTGTATGAATTTCTAGTGTTAGGGTTAGGTTTAGGGTTAGGGTTAAAGTTAGGGTTAGGGTAAGGTTTAGAAAAAAAGAACTTGTATGAATTTCATGAAATGCAGTTGTGTGAAAAGCACATGTGTTTCTCTGAAATGATATGTTGTTTTTGGAGATATGTCACAGTATAGTTAGAAATGAGAAGAGTCTTCCTTTTCTCTTTAGAAGCTTTACTTTGAAAAATAATCACTTTCTTTTGAAAGTTTATGAATTTTTGCTTTTGTGAGAAACGCACATGTATTACACTGAAATTAGAACCCGTTGTTTGTGAAATGTCACAAAATTGTTAGAATGAGAACTGTGTTCCTTTTCTCTGTAGATGCTTTACTTTGAAAGATAATCGCGTTATTTTGAAAGCGTAAGAATTACATGAAATGCTTTTGTGAGAAACGCTCGTGTTACACTGAACTGAGAAGCCTTTGATTGCGATATGTCAAAGTGTTGTGAAAAGTTAGAACTGTGTTCTGTGTCTCTGTAGAAGCTTTACTTTGAATGATTATTATGTTCTTTTGAAAGTGTATGAATTTCATGAAATTCTTTTTTGTGAAACGCACATGTGTTTCTCTGAAATGATATATTGTTGGAGATATGTCTAAGTATAGTTAGAAATGAGTACAGTCTTCCTTTTCTCTGTAGATCTTTACTTTGAAAGATAATCACCTTGTTTTGAAAGTGTATTAATTCTAGGGTAAGGGTTAGGGTTAGGTTAAGGGTTAGGCTTACTGTTAGTGATAGTCTTAGGATTCATGTTAGGGTTAGTGTTAGGGTTAGCAAAAAAAGAATATGTATGAATTTCATGAAATTTTTTTTGTGAAACGCACATGTGTTTCTCTGAAATGATACATTGCTGGTGGAATTATGTCAAAGTATAGTTAGAAATGAGAATAGTCTTCCTTTTCTCTGTAGAAGCTTTACTTTGAAAGATAATCACCTTGTTTTGAAAGTGTATGTATTTCTAGTGTTAGGGTTAGGGTAAGGGTTAGGGTTAGGGTTGTTAGGGTTATGGTTAGAAAAAAAGAATATGTATGAATTTCATGAAATGCTTTTGTGTGAAACACACATGTGTTTCTCCCAAATATTACATTGCTGTTGGAATTATGTCAAAGTATAGTTATAAATGAGAATAGTCTCCTTTTCTCTGTAGAAGCTTTACTTTGAAAGATAATCATCTTGTTTTGAAAGTGTATGAATTTCTAGTGTTAGGGTTAGGTTTAGGGTAAGGGTAAGGGTTAGGGTTAGGGTTAAAGTTAGGGTTAGGGTAAGGTTTAGAAAAAAAGAACTTGTATGAATTTCATGAAATGCATTTGTGTGAAAAGCACATGTGTTTCTCTGAAATGATATGTTGTTTTTGGAGATATGTCACAGTATAGTTAGAAATGAGAAGAGTCTTCCTTTTCTCTTTAGAAGCTTTACTTTGAAAAATAATCACTTTCTTTTGAAAGTTTATGAATTTTTGCTTTTGTGAGTAATGCACATGTATTACACTGAAATTAGATCCCGTTGTTTGTGAAATGTCACAAAATTGTTAGAATGAGAACTGTGTTCCTTTTCTCTGTAGATGCTTTACTTTGAAAGATAATCACGTTATTTTGAAGGCATAAGAATTACATGAAATGCTTTTGTGAGAAACGCTCGTGTTACACTGAACTGAGAAGCCTTTGATTGCGATATGTCAAAGTATTGTGAAAAGTTAGAACTGTGTTCTGTGTCTCTGTAGAAGCTTTACTTTGAATGATTATTATGTTCTTTTGAAAGTGTATGAATTTCATGAAATTCTTTTTTGTGAAACGCACATATGTTTCTCTGAAATGATACATTGCTGGTGGAATTATGTCAAAGTATAGTTAGAAATGAGAATAGTCTTCCTTTTCTCTGTAGAAGCTTTACTTTGAAAGATAATCACCTTGATTTGAAAGTGTATGAATTTCTAGTGTTAGGGTTAGGGTTAGGGTTAGGGTTAGGGTTAGGGTTAGGGTTAGTGTTAGGGTAAGGGTTAGGGTTAGGGTTAAAGTTGGGGTTAGGGTAAGGTTTAGAAAAAAAGAACATGTATGAATTTCAAGAAATGCATTTGTGTGAAGCGCACATGTGTTTCTCTGAAATGATACGTTTTTGTTGTAGATATGTCCAAATATAGTTAGAAATGAGAACAGTCTTCCTTTTCTCTGTAGAAGCTTTACTTTGAAAGATAATCACCTTGTTTTGAAAGTGTATGAATTTCTAGTGTTAGGGTTAGGTTTAGGGTTAGGGTAAGGGTTAGGGTTAGGTTTAAAGTTAGGGTTAGGGTAAGGTTTAGAAAAAAAGAACTTGTATGAATTACTTGAAATGCATTTGTGTGAAATGCACATGTGTTTCTCTGAAATGATACGTTGTTGTTTGAGATGTGTTACAGTATAGTTAGAAATGAAAAGTCTTCCTTTTGTCTTTAGAAGCTTTACTTTGAAAAATAGTCACTTTCTTTTGAAAGTTTATGAATTTTTGCTTTTGTGAGAAATGCACATGTATTACACTGAAATTTGTAGCCGTTGTTTGTGAAATGTCACAAAATTGTTAGAATGAGAACTGTGTTCCTTTTCTCTGTAGATGTTTTACTTTGAAAGATAATCGCGTTCTTTTTAAAGCTTAAGAATTTCATGAAATTCTTTTGTGAGAAACGCACATGCATTACAGTGAACTGAGAAGCCTTTGATTGTGATATGTCAAAGTATTGTGAAAAGTTAGAACAGTGTTCCTTGTCTCTGTAGAAGCTTTACTTTTAATGATAATTATGGTCTTTTGAAAGTGTATGAATTTCATGAAATTCTTTTTTGTGAAACGTACATGTGTTTCTCTAAAATGATACATTGTTGTTGGAGATATGTCAAAGTATAGTTAGAAATGAGAATAGTCTTCCTTTTCTCTGTAGAAGCTTTACTTTGAAAGATAATCACCTTGTTTTGAAAGTGTATGTATTTCTAGGGTTAGGGTTAGCATTAGGATTAGGTTTAGGGTTATTGTTATGCTTAGGGTTAGGGTTAGTGTTAAGGTTAGGCATAGGGTTAGGGTTAGGGGAAGGGTTAGGGTTAGGGTTAGTGTTAGCGTTAGGGTTAGGGTTAGGCTTACGATTAGGGTTAGGTTTAGGGTTAAGGTTAGGTTTAGGGTTAGGTTTAGCGGTTAGGGTTAGGGTTAGGTTTAGGGTTTGGATTTTGTTTAGGTTTAGGGTTAGAAAAAAAAGAATATATATGAATTTCATGAAATGCTTTTGTGTGAAAAGCACATGTGTTTTTCTGAAATGGGACGTTGTTTTTGGGTATATGTACAAGTATATTTAGAAATGAGAACAGTCTTCCTTTTCTCTGTAGAAGCTTTACTTTGAAAGATAAGCACCTTGTTTTGAAAGTTTATGAATTTCTAGGGTTAGGTTTAGGGTAAAGGTTAGGGTTAGTGTTAGTGTTAGGTATAGGGTTAGTGTTAAGGTTAGGCTTTGAGTTAGGGTTAGGGTTAGGGGGAGTGTTAAGCTTAGGGTTAAGGTTAGTGTTAGGTTTAGAGTTAGGGTTATGCTGAGGGTTAGGTTTAGGTTAGGGTTAAGGTTAGGGTTATGGTTAGGGTTAGGTTTAGGGGTTAGGGTTAGGCTTAGGGTTAGGGTTATCTTAGGTTTAAGGTTCGGTTTAGGGTTAGGTTTATGTGTAGGGGTTAGTGTTATGGTTAGGGTTGGGTTATGGTTAGGGTTAGGGTTAGGATTAGTGTTAGGGTTAGGTTTAGGTTTGGTGTTAGGGTTAGGGTTAGGGTTAGAAAAAAAGAATATGTATGAATTTCAAGAAATGCTTTTGTGTGAAACACACATTTGTTTCTTTGAAATGATCCGTTGTTGTTGGAGTTATGTCAAAGTATAATTAGAATTGAGAACAGTCTGCCTTTTCTCTGTAGATGCTCTACTTTGACAGATAATCACCGTGTTTTGAAAGTTTATGAAATTCTTGAGTTAGGGTTAGGCTTAGGCTTAGGCTGAGGGTTAGGGTTAGGGTTAGGGTTGGGTTAGGCTTTTGGTTAATGTTAGTTTTAGGGTTAGAAATAAAAGAACGTGTATGAATTTTATGAAGTGCTTTTGTGTGAAACACACATGTTTTTCTCTGAAATGATACATTGTTGTTGGAGATATGTCACAGTATATTTATAAATGAGAACAGTCTTCCTTTTCTCTGTAGAAGCTTTACTTTGAAAGATAATAACCTTGTTTTGAATGTGTATCAATTCTAGGGTTAGGGTTAGGGTTAGTGTAAGGGTTAGGCTTAGGGTTAGGGATAGGGTTAGGATTAGGCTTAGGGTTAGGCTTAGGGTTAGGGTTAGTGTTAGTTTTAGGGTTAGGGTCAGAAAAAAAGAATATGTATGAATTTGATGAAATGCATTTGTGTGAAATGCACATGGTGTTTCTCTGAAATGATACGTTGTTGTTTGAGATATGTTCAAGTATAGTTAGAAATGAGAAGAGTCTTCCTTTTCTCTTTAGAAGCTTTACTTTGAAAAATAATCACTTTCTTTTGAAAGTTTATGAATTTTTGCTTTTGTGAGAAACGCCATGTATTACACTGAAATTAGAAGCCATTGTTTGTGAAATGTCACAAAATTGTTAGAATGAGAACTGTGTTCCTTTTCTCTGTAGATGCTTTATTTTGAAAGATAAATGCGTTCTTTGAAAGCTTAAGAATTTCATGAAATGCTTTGGTGAGAAACGCACGTGTGTTACACTGAACTGAGAAGCCTTTGATTGCGATATGTCAAAGAATTGTCAAATATTAGAACAGTGTTCCTTGTCTCTGTAGAAGCTTTACTTTGAATGATAATTATGTTCTTTTGAAAGTGTATGAATTTCATGAAATTCTTTTTTGTGAAACGCACATGTGTTTCTCTGAAATGATTCATTGTTGTTGGAGATATGTCCAAGTATATTTAGAAATGAGAACAGTCTTCCTTTTCTCTGTAGAAGCTTTACTTTGAAAGATAAGCACCTTGTTTTGAAATTGTATGAATTTCTAAGGTTAAGGTTATAGTTAGGGTTAGGGTTAGGCTTAGGTTTAGGGTTAGGGTTAGGGTTAGGGTTAGGGTTAGGGTTAGTGTTTAGGCTTAGGGTTAGGGTTAGGGTTAGGGTTATGGGAAGTGTTAGACTTAGGGTTAGGGTTAGCTTTAGGATTAGGATTAGGGTTAGGGTTATGATTAGGTCAGGGTTAAGGTTATTGTTAGGTTTAGGCGTTAGCTCTAGGTTAAGGGTTAGGTTTAGGGTTAGGGTTACGGTTAGGGTTAGTGTTAGGTGTTAGGTTTAGGTTTATCTTTAGGGTTAGGGTTAGGGTTAGGATTTTGGTTAGGGTTATGTTTAGAAAAAAAAGAATATGTATGAATTTCATGAAATTCTTTTGGGTGAAACACACATGTATTTATCTGAAATGGTACGTTGTTGGAGTTATATCAAAGTATAGTTAGAAAAATAACAGTCTTCCTTTTCTCTGTAGATGCTTTACTTTGACAGATAATCACCTTGTTTTTAAAGTGTATCAATTGTAGCGTTAGGGTTAGGGTAAGGGCTTAGGGTTAGGTTAGGGCTTAGGTGGTTAGTGTTAGGGTTAGGTTTAGGCTTAGTGTTAGGGTTAGGCTTAGGGTTAGGATTCGCGTTTAGGGTTAGTGTCAGGCTTAGGGTTAGTGTTAGGGTTACAGTTAGTTTTAGGGGTTAGGGTTAGGTTTATGTTTAGGGTTAGGGTTAGGATTTTGGTTAGGGTTAGGGTTAGAAAAAAGAGTATGTATGAATTTCATGAAATGCTTTTGGGTGAAACACACATGTATTTAACTGAAATGATGTGTTGTTGTTGGAGTTATGTCAAAGTATAGTTAGAAATGAGAACAGTCTTCCTTTTCTCTGTAGATACTTTACTTTTACAGATACTCACCTTGTTTTGAAAGTGTATGAATTTCTAGCATTAGGGTTAGTGTTAAGGTTAGGGTTAGGTTAGGCTTAGGCTTAGGCTTGGGCTTAGGCTTAGGGTTAGGGTTAGGGTTAGGTTTAGGTTTAGGGTTTTGGTTAGGGTTAAGGTTAGGGTTAGGTAAAAAAGAACGTGTATGAATTTCATGAGATGCTTTTGTGTGAAACGCACATGTGTTTCTCTGAAATGATACGTTGTTGTTGGTGATATGTCCAAGTATAGTAAGAAATGTGTACAGTCTTCCTTTTCTCTGTAGAACTTTACTTTCAAAGATAATCACCTTGTTTTGAAAGTGTATGAATTTCTAGTATTAGGGTTAGGTTTAGGGTTAGGGTAAGGGTAAGGGTTAGGGTTAAAGTTAGGGTTAGGGTAAGGTTTATAAAAAAAGAATTTATATAAATTTCATGAAATGCATTTGTGTGAAAAGCACATGTGTTTCTCTGAAATGATATGTTGTTTTTGGAGTTATGTTAAAGTATAGTTAGAAATGAGAACAATCTTCCTTTTCTCTGTAGATGCTCTACTTTGACAGATTATCACCTTGTTTTGATAGTGTATGAATTTCTTGGGTTATAGTTAAGGTTTGGGTAAGGGTTAGATTTAGGCTTAGGCTTACCGATAGGGTTAGGATTTTGGTTAGTGTTAGGGTTAGAAAAAAAACAACGTGTATGAATTTCATGAGATACTTTTGTGTGAAGCGCAAATGTTTTTCTCTGAAATGATATGTTGTTGTTGGAGATATGTCACAGTATATTTAGAATTGAGTACAGTCTTCCTTTTCTCTGTAGAAGCTTTACTTTGAAAGATAATCACCTTGTTTTGAAAGTGTATCAATTCTAGGTTTAGGGGTAAGGGTTAGGCTTAGGGTTAGGTTTAGGATTAGGGTTAGGCTTAGCGTTATGGTTAGGGTTATGATTCGAAAAAAAAGAATATGTATGAATTTCATGAAATTTTTTTTGTGAAACCCACATGTGTTTCTCTGAAATGATACATTGCTGTTGGAGTTATGGCAAAGTATAGTTAGAAATGAGAACAGGCTTCCTTTTCTCTGTAGAAGCTTTACTTTGATAGATAGCAACTTGTTTTGAAATTGAATGAATTTCTAGTGTTAGGGTTTGGGTAAGTGTTAGGTTTAGGGTTAGGGTTAGGGGGTTAGGGTTAGAAAAAAAAATAACATGTATGAATTTCATGAAATGCATTTGTGTGAAATGCACATATGTTTCTCTGAAATGATACATTGTTGTTTGAGATATGTCACAGTATATTTAGAAATGAGAAGAGTCTTCCTTTTCTCTTTAGAAGCTTTACTTTGAAAAATAATCACTTTCTTTTGAAAGTTTATGAATTTTTGCTTTTGTGAGAAACGCATATGTATTACACTGAAATTTGTAGCTGTTGTTTGTGAAATGTCACAAAATTGTTAGAATGAGAACTGTGTTCCTTTTCTCTGTAGTTGCTTTACTTTGAAAGACAATCGCGTTCTTTGAAAGCTTAAGAATTTCATGAAATGCTTTGGTGAGAAACGCACCTGTGTTATACTGAACTGAGAAGCCTTTGATTGCGATATGTCAAAGAATTGTCAAATATTGGAACAGTGTTCCTTGTCTCTGTAGAAGCTTTACTTTTGAATGATAATTATGTTCTTTTGAAAGTGTATGAATTTCATGAAATTCTTTTTTGTGAAACGCACATGTGTTTCTCTGAAATGATACATTGTTGTTGGAGATATGTCCAAGTATATTTACAAATGAGAACACTCTTCCTTTTCTCTGTAGAAGCTTTACTTTAAAAGATAAGCACCTTGTTTTGAAAGTGTATGAATTTCTAAGGTTAAGGTTATGGTTAGGGTTAGGGTTAGGCTTAGGTTTAGGGTTAGGGTTAGGCTTAGGCTTAGGGTTAGGGTTAGGCTTAGGGTTAGGGTTAGGGTTAGGGTTATGATTAGGGTTAGTGTTAAAGTTAGGCTTAGGGTTAGGGTTAGGGTTAGGGTTATGGGAAAGGTTAGACTTAGGGTTAGGTTTAGCTTTAGGATTAGGATTAGGGTTAGGGTTATGGTTAGGTTAGGGTTAAGGTTAGGGTTAGGTTAGGCGTTAGCGTTAGGTTAAGCGTTAGGGTTAGTGTTAGGGTTACGGTTAGGGTTTGGTTAGTGTTAGGTGTTAGGGTTAGGTTTATCTTTAGGGTTAGGGTTAGGGTTAGGATTTTGGTTAGGGTTAGGGTTAGAAAAAAAGAATATGTATGAATTTCATGAAATTCTTATGGGTGAAACACACATGTATTTATCTGAAATGATACGTTGTTGGAGTTATATCAAAGTATAGTTAGAAAAATAACAGTCTTCCTTTTCTCTGTATAAGATTTACTTTGACAGATAATCACCTTGTTTTTAAAGTGTATCAATTCTAGCGTTAGGGTTAGGGTAAGGGTTAGGCTTAGGGTTAGTGTTAGGGTTAGGTTTAGGCTTAGGGTTAGGGTTAGGGTTAGTTTTAGCGTTAGTGTTAGGGTTAGGGTTAGGCTTAGGGTTAGGTTTAGGGTTTAGGGTTAGTGTCAGGCTTAGGGTTAGTGTTAGTGTTACAGTTAGGGTTAGTTTTAGGGTTAAGTCTATGTTTAGGTTTAGGGTTAGGGTTAGGATTTTGGTTAGGGTTAGGGTTAGAAAAAAAAGAGTATGTATGAATTTCATGAAATGCTTTTGGGTGAAACTCACATGTATTTATCTGAAATGATGTGTTGTTGTTGGAGTTATGTCAAAGTATATTTAGAAATGAGAACGGTCTTCCTTTTCTCTGTAGATGCTTTACTTTGACAGATACTCACCTTGTTTTGAAAGTGTATGAATTTCTAGCGTTAGGGTTAGTGTTAAGGTAAGGGTTAGGTTAGGCTTAGGCTTAGGCTTGGGCTTAGGCTTAGGGTTAGGATTAGGGTTAGGTTTAGGGTTTTGGTTAGGGTTAAGGTTAGGGTTAGGTAAAAAAGAACGTGTATGAATTTCATGAGATGCTTTTGTGTGAAACGCACATGTTTTTCTCTGAAATGATATGTTGTTGTTGTAGATATGTCACAGTATATTTAGAATTGAGTACAGTCTTCCTTTTCTCTGTAGAACTTTACTTTGAAAGATAATCACCTTGTTTTGAAAGTGTATCAATTCTAGGGTAAGGGTTATGGTTGGGTTAAGGGTTAGGCTTACTGTTAGTCTTAGGCTTAGGGTTCGTGTTAGGGTTAGGGTTAGTGTTAGGGTTAGCAAAAAAAGAATATGTATGAATTTCATGAAATTTTTTTTGTGAAACCCACATGTGTTTCTCTGAAATGACACATTGCTTTTTTAATTATGTCAAAGTATAGTTAGAAATGAGAATAGTCTTACTTTTCTCTGTAGAAGCTTTACTTTGAAAGATAATCACCTTGTTTTGAAAGTGTATGTATTTCTAGTGTTAGGGTTTTAGTTAGGGTTAGGGTTTTTATGGTTACCGTTAGAAAAAAAGAATATGTATGAATTTCATGAAATTCTTTTGTGTGAAACACACATGTGTTTCTCTCAAATATTACATTGCTGTTGGAATTATGTCAAAGTATAGTTAGAAATGAGAATAGTCTTCCTTTTCTCTGTAGAAGCTTTACTTTGTAAGATAATCACCTCGTTTTGAAAGTGTATGAATTTCTAGTGTTAGGGTTAGGTTTAGGGTTAGGGAAGGGTTAGGGTTAGGGTTAAAGTTAGGGTTAGGGTAAGGTTTAGAAAAAAAGAACTTGTTTGAATTACAAGTTATGTTGGAGTTATGTCAAAGTATAGTTAGAATTGAGAACAGTCTGCCTTTTCTCTGTAGATGCTCTACTTTGACAGATAATCACCTTGTTTTGAAAGTGTATGAAATTCTAGAGTTAGGGTTAGGCTTAGGCTTAGGCTGAGGGTTAGGGTTAGGGTTGGGGTTAGGGTTGGGTTAGGCTTTTGGTTAATGTTAGTTTTACGGTTAGAAATAAAAGAACGTGTATGAATTTCATGAAGTGCTTTTGTGTGAAACGCACATGTTTTTCTCTGAAATGATACATTGTTGGTGGAGATATGTCACAGTATATTTATAAATGAGAACAGTCTTCCCTTTCTCTGCAGAAGCTTTACTTTGAAAGATAATCACCTTGTTTTGAATGTGTATCAATTCTAGGTTTAGGGTTAGGGTTAGTGTAAGGGTTAGGCTTAGGGTTAGGGTTAGGGTTAGGATTAGGCTTAGGGTTAGGCTTAGGATTAGGGTTAGTGTTAGTTTTAGGGTTAGGGTCAGAAAAAAAGAATATGTATGAATTTCATGAAATGCATTTGTGTGAAATGCACATGTGTTTCTCTGAAATGATACGTTGTTGTTGGAGATATGTCACAGTATAGTTAGAAATGGGAAGAGTCTTCCTTTTCTCTTTAGAAGCTTTACTTTGAAAAATAATCACTTTCTTTTGAAAGTTTATGAATTTTTGCTTTTGTGAGAAACGCACATGTATTACACTGAAATTTGTAGCCGTTGTTTGTGAAATGTCACAAAATTGTTAGAATGAGAACTGTGTTCCTTTTCTCTGTAGATGCTTTACTTTGAAAGATAATCGCGTTCTTTTGAAAGCTTAAGAATTTCATGAAATGCTTTTGTGAGAAACGCACGTGTTACACTGAACTGAGAAGCCTTTGATTGTGATATGTCAAAGTATTGTGAAAATTTAGAACAGTGTTCCTTGTCTCTGTAGAAGCTTTACTTTGAATGATAATTATGGTCTTTTGAAAGTGTATGAATTTCATTAAATTCTTTTTTGTGAAACGCACGTGTTTCTCTGAAATGATACGTTTTTGTTGGAGATATGTCCAAGTATAGTTAGAAATGAGAATAGTCTTCCTTTTCTTTGTAGAAGCTTTACTTTGAAAGATAAGCACCTTGTTTTGAAAGTGTATGAATTTCTAGGGTTAGGGTAAGGGTTAGCGTTAGTGTTAGGTTTAGGGTTAGTGTTAAGGTTAGGCTTAGGGTTAGGGTTAGCATTAGGGTTAGGCTTTGGGTTAGGGTTAGGGTTCGGGTTAGGTTTAAGGTTAGGGTTAGATTTAGGGGTCAGGGTTAGGGTCAGTGTTAGGGTTATGTTTATTGTTACGGTTAGGGTTAGGGTTAGGGGTTAGGGTTAGGTTTATGTTTATGGTTAGGTTTAGGATTAGGGTTAGGATTTTGGTTAGGGTTAGGTTTAGACAAAAATGTGTATGAATTTCATGAAATGCTTTTGGGTGAAACACACATGTATTTATCTGAAATGATACGTTGTTGTTGGACTTATGTCAAAGTATAGTTAGAAATGAGAACAGCCTTCCTTTTCTCTGTAGATGCTTTACTTTGACTGATAATCACCTTGTTTTGAAAGTGTATGAATTTCTGGGGTTAGGGTTAGGGTAAGGTTTAGGGTTAGGCTTAGGCTTAGCGTTAGGGTTAGGGTTTTTGTTAGGGTTAGGGTTAGAAAAAGAGAACGTGTATGAATTTCATGAAATGCTTTGATGTGAAACGCACATGTATTTCTCTGAAATGATATGTTGTTGTTGGAGATATGTCACAGTGTATTTAGAATTGAGTACAGTCTTCCTTTTCTCTGTAGAAGCTTTACTTTGAAAGATAATCACCTTGTTTTGAAATTGTGTCAATTCTAGGGTTAGTGTTTGGGTTAGGGTAAGAGTTCTGCTTAGGGTTAGGTTTAGGGTTAGGGTTAGGCTTATCGTTAGGGTTAGGTTTAGTGTTAGGGTTAGGGTTAGGGTTAGAAAAAAAAGAATATGTATGAATTTCATGAAATTTTTTGTGTGAAATGCACATGTGTTTCTCTGAAGTGATACATTGCTGTTGGAGTTATGTCAAAGTATAGTTAGAAATGAGAACAGTCTTCCTTTTCTCTGTAGAAGCTTTACTTTGACAGATATCACCTTGTTTTGAAAGTGTATGAATTTATAGTGTTAGGGTTTAGGTTATGGTTCGGGTAAAGGTTAGGGTTAGGGTTAGAAAAAAAAGAACATGTATGAATTTCATGAATTGCATTTGTGTGAAAAGCACATTTGTTTCTCTGAAATGATACATTGTTGTTTGAGATATGTCACAGTATAGTTAGAAATGAGAAGAGTCTTCCTTTTCTCTTTAGAGAAAAAAGTTGGTTTTTTCTTGTTTTCTTAGATAATATTGTATCTTTCTGGAGTCTTTGATGCAGTTGAAGAAAGATAGTTAAGTTGTTTTCCTTTGTTACATGTAATTTTGCTATGTTAAAGTTAAAGCCTTTCCTTTTTGTTTAAATAGAAAAAGGGGAAGTGATGTGGGAGTCTCATATATCAATGTGTTGATTTCATTGGTTAAATAAACTGCCTTGACCCTGATAGGTAGGAACATAAGTGGGTGGAATAGACAGAACAAAATGCTGGCGGGAAGAGGAAGTTAGGTCAGAAAGCATGCAGCTCTGCTCAGATCCGGATGCCTCAGAGAGAGACACCATGCTCCCGTCTCGCGGGCAGACAGGATAGCTCTGCTCTCTGAGGCTCTGACCCAAGATGGATGTAGGCTAGAATCTTCCCGGTAAGTGCACCTTGGGGTGCTTACTCATATTATTAGGAATGGGTTAGTCCAGGTGCGAGAGTTAGCCTAGAAGAGTCATGATAGAAATGGGCCAAGCAGTGCTTAAAAGAATACAGTGTCTGTGTAATTATTTCAGGTAAAGCTAGCCATGCAAGCGGCCGGGGTGTTGGGGAAGCAGCACTGCCGCTCTTATTTCAACACATTTTTTGTACATATTTTGTAAATTTTTTGTATATTTTCTACATTTTTTGTACATTTTGTGTACAATTTTAGTACATTTTGTGAACATTTTGTATACATTTTTTGTATATTTTGTACATTTCTTGTACATTTTTTGTATATTTTGTACATTTTTTGTACATTTTGTATATTTTTGTACATTTTGTGTACATTTTTGTACATTTTGTACAATTTTGTACAATTTTTGAATATTTTTGTACATTCTGGGTACATTTTGGGTTCATTGTGTATATTTTGTACATTTTTAATACATTTTGTGTTCATTTTGTGTACATTTTGTTTACCATTTTTTTTATTTTTTTTCATTTTGTGTACATTTTTTTGTACATTCTGTGTACATTTTTTGTACATATTTTGTATATATTCTATACACTTTTTGTACATTTTATACATTTTGTGTACATTTCTTGTATATTTTGTACATTTTGTGTACATTCTTTGTACATTTTGTACACTTTTTGTACATTTATTGTACATTTTTTAAATATTTTTTGTACATTCTGGGTACATTTTGGGTACATTGTGTACATTTTGTACATTCTGTGAAGATTTTGTTTACATTTTTGTATATTTTTTGTACATTTTGTGTATATTGTGTAGATTTTGTATCCATTTTGTGTACGTTTTTTATACATTTTGTAAATTTTTTGGACATTTTTTGTACATTCTGTGTACATTTTGTGTACCTTTTTTGTACATATTTTGTATGTTTTCTATACACTTTTTGTACATTTTGTACATTTTGTGTACATTTTTTATATATTTTGTACATTTTTTCTAACTTTTTTAAAATTTTTTCTACATTTAGTGTATATTTTTTGTAAATTTTTTGTACATTTTGTGTACATTTTTTGTACATTTTTTGAACGTTATTTGTATATTTTGTACATTTTTTGTATATTTTTTGTACATTTCTGGTACATTTTTTGTACATTCTGTGTACATTTTGTGTACATTTTTTGTACATATTTTGTATATTTTCTATACACATTTTGTACATTTTGTAGATTTTTGTACATTTTGTGTACATTTTTTGTATATTTTGTACAATTTGTGTACATTTTTTGTACATTTTTTATATTTTTTGTAAATTTTTTGTACATTTAGAGTACATTTTTGTACATTTTGTACATTTTTATACATTTTTCTGTACATTTTGTCCTTTTTTTACATTTTTGTACATTTCGAACATTTTTGTACATTTTGTACATTTTGTGTACATTTTGTACATTTTTTGTATATTTTGTACATTATTTTCTACATTTTTGTACCTTTTGTACATTTTTGTATATTTTGTATACATTTTGTGTATATTGTGTACATTATGTACATTTTGTGTACATTTTTGTACATTTTGTATATTTTTGTACATTTTGTGTACATTTTGTACTATTTTGTACATTTTTTAAATATTTTTTGTACATCTGCATACATGTTGGGTTCATTGTGTACATTTTGTGCATTTTTAATACATTTTGTGTACATTTTTTTACATTTTTTGTACATTTTGTATACATTTTTGTACATTTTTTGTACATTCTGTGTACTTTTTTGTACATTTTGTACACTTTTTGTACATTCTTTGAATATGTTTTGTACATTCGAGTACATTTTGGATACATTGTGTACATTTTGTGCATTCTGTGAACATTTTTGTATATTTTTGTACATTTTGTGTACATTTTTATATATTTTGTACATTTTTTTACTTTTTCTACTTTTTTCTACCTTTTTTCTACATTTAGTGAATATTTTTTGTAAAATTTTTGTACATTTTGTGTACATTTTTTGTAATTTTTTTATGTATTTTTTGTACATTTTGTGTACATTTTTGAACGTTTTTGTACATTTTTGTATATTTTTTTACATTTTGGTACATTTTGGTACATTTTTTTGTACATTCTGGGTACATTTTTTGTACATATTTTGTCTATTTTCTATACACTTTTTGTACATTCTGTGTACATTTTGTGTACATTTTTTGTACATATTTTGTATATTTTCTATACACATTTTGTACATTTTGTAGATTTTGTACATTTTGTGTACATTTTTGTATATTTTTTATATTTTTTGTAAATTTTTTGTACATTTAGAGTAAATTTTTGTACATTTTGTACATTTTTATACATTTTTCTGTACATTTTGTCCTTTTTTATTTTTGTACATTTCGAACATTTTTGTACATTTTGTACATTTTGTGTACATTTTGTACATTTTTTGTATATTTTGTACATTATTTTCTACATTTTTTGTACCTTTTGTACATTTTTTGTATATTTTGTATACATTTTGTGTATATTGTGTACATTATGTACATTTTGTGTACATTTTTTGTACATTTTGTATATTTTTTGTACATTTTGTGTACATTTTGTACTATTTTTGTACATTTTTTAAATATTTTTTGTACATCTGCATACATGTTGGGTTCATTGTGTACATTTTGTGCATTTTTAATACATTTTGTGTACATTTTTTTACATTTTTGTACATTTTGTATACATTTTTGTACATTTTTGTACATTCTGTGTACTTTTTTGTACATTTTGTACACTTTTTGTACATTCTTTGAATATGTTTTGTACATTCGGAGTACATTTTGGATACATTGTGTACATTTTGTGCATTCTGTGAACATTTTTGTATATTTTTTGTACATTTTGTGTACATTTTTATATATTTTGTACATTTTTTTTACTTTTTTCTACTTTTTCTACCTTTTTTCTACATTTAGTGAATATTTTTTGTAAAATTTTTGTACATTTTGTACATTTTGTACATTTTTTGTAAATTTTTATGTATTTTTGTACATTTTGTGTACATTTTTGAACGTTTTTTGTACATTTTTTGTATATTTTTTTACATTTTGGTACATTTTTGGTACATTTTTTGTACATTCTGGGTACATTTTTTGTACATATTTTGTCTATTTTCTATACACTTTTTGTACATTTTGTGTACATTTTTTGTATATTTTGTACCTTTTTGTACATTTTGTGTATGTTTTTTGTATATTTTTTGTATGTTTTTGTACATTTAGTGTACATTTTGTGTAAATTTTTTGTACATTTTGAACACATTTGTACATTTTTTGAATATCTTTTGTACATTCTGGGTACATTTTGGATACATTGTGTACAATTGGTACATTTTTCGTACATTTTGTGTACGTTTTGTGTACATTTTGTTTACATTTTGTACATTTTTTGTACATTTAGTGTACATTTTGTGTATAATTTTTGTATGTTTTTTGAGTACTTTTTGTTCATTCTGGGTACATTTTGTACATTTTTCGTACATTTAGTGTACATTTTGTGTACATTTTTTTTACCTTTTTTACACTTTTGTACATTTTTTGTACATTTTTTTGAATATTTTTGTACATTCTGGGTACATTTTTTGTACATTGTGTACATTTTGTACATTCTGTGTACATTTTGTGTACATATTTTGTATATTTTCTATAGACTTTTTTACAATTTGTACATTTTTTGTACGTTTCGTGTACATATTTTGTATATTTTGTACATTTTTTCTACCTTATTGCTACATTTTTTCTACATTTAGTGTATAATTTTTGTAAATTTTTTGTACATTTTGTGTACATATTTTGTACAATTTTTGTATATTTTGTATACATTTTAGTACATTTTATACAATTTGTACATTTTGTAAATTTTGTACATTTTTTGTACATTTTGTATATTTTTTGTACATTCTGTGTACATTTTGTGTACAATTTTTGAACATATTTTGTATATTTTCTATACACTTTTTGTAAATTTTGTACATTTTTTATACAATTTTTGTGTATTTTGTACAAGTTTTGTAGATTTTGTGTACATTTTTTGTACATTTTGTATATTGTTTGAACATTATTTGTACTTTTTTTTACATTTAGTGTACATTTTGTGTACATTTTTGTACTTTTTGTATATATTTCTACATTTTTTCAATATTTTTCATACATTCTGGGTACATTTTGGGTATGTTGTGTACATTTTGTACATTCTTTGTATATTTTGTGTACATTTTGTTAACATTTTTTGTACATTATTTGTACATTATTTTGTACATTTTTTGTACATTTTGTGTATATTGTGTACATTTTGTGTATATTGTGTAGATTTTGTATCCATTTTGTGTACATTTTTTGTACATTTTGTGTACATTTGTGTACATTTTGTATATTTTTGGTACATTTTTTGTACATTCTGTGTACACTTTTGTACATTTTTTGAATATTTTTTGTACATTCTGGGTACATTTTGGGTACATTGTGTACATTTTGTACATTTTTAGTACATTTTGTGTACACTTTATGCATATTTTATTTACATTTTTTGTACATTTATTGTACATTTTCTGTACATTTTGTACATTTTTGTACATTTTTGTGTACACTTTGTACATTTTTTTACATTTTTGTACATTTCTTACACTTCTTGTACATTTTGTACATTTTGTGTACATTTTGTACAGTTTTTGTACATTTTCTGTACATTTTGAACATTTTTTGTATATATTGTACATTTTTTTGTATATTTTGTACATGTTTTGTACATTTTGTATACATTTTTTGTATATTTTGTATATTTTTTGAACATTATTTGTACATTTGGTACATTTAGTGTACATTTTGTGTATATTGTGTACATTTTGTGTACATTGTGTAGATTTTGTATCCATTTTGTGTACATTTTGTACACTTTTTGTACATTTTTTGTACATTCTCTGTACATTTTGTGTACCTTTTTTGTACATATTTTGTATATTTTCTATACACTTTTTGTACATTTTGTACATTTTTTATATATTTTTTGTACATTCTTGGTACATTTTTGGTGCATTTTTTGTACAATCTGTGTACATTTTTTGTACATATTTTGTATATTTTCTCTACACTTTTTGTACATTTTGTACATTTTTGTATATTGTGTGTACATTTTTTGTATATTTTCTACAATTTTTGTACATTTTGTGTACATTTTTTCTACATTTACTTATATTTTTTGTACATTTTTTGTAAATTTTTTGTACATTTAGTGTACATTTTGTTTACATTTTTTGTACATATTGTACATTTTTTATAAATTTTTCTGTACATTTTGTACTTTTTTTACATTTTTGTACATTTCGAACATTTTTTGTACATTTTGTGTACATTTTGTACATTTTTGTATGTTTTGTACATTATTTTGTACATTTTTTGTACATTTGTACATTTTTTGTATATTTTGTGTACATTGTGTATATAATGTACATTTTGTGTACATTGTGTATATTATGTACATTTTGTGTACATTTGTGTACATTTTGTATATTTTTTGTACATTTTTTGAATATTTTTTGTACATTCTGGGTACATTTTGGGTTCATTGTGTATACTTTGTACATTTTTAATAATTTTGTAGATTTTGTGTACATTTTTGTACATTTTTTGTACATTCAGTATACATTTTTTGTACATTTTGTACAATTTTGTATATTTTTTGTACATTTTTTGAATATTTTTTGTACATTCTGGGTACATTTTGGGTACATTGTGTACATTTTATAAATTCCGTGTACATTTTGTGTACATTTTTTGTAAATTTTTGTACATTTTGTGTATATTTGTCATGCATTTTGTACATTTTTGTAAATTTTGTGTACTTTTTTGTTCATTTTGTAAAATTTTGTACATTTTTTGTCATTTTGTGTACATTTTTCATACACTTTGTACAATTTTTTGAATATTTTATACATTTTTTGTACATTTTGTGTACATTTTGTAAAAATTTTGTACACTTTTTAGACATTTTGTACATTTTGTACAATTTTTGTACATTTTGTACATTTTTTGTATGTTTTGTACATTATTTTGTACATTTTTGTATATTTTGTGTACATTTTGTGTACATTGTGTATATTATGTACATTTTGTGTACATTTGGGTACATTTTGCATATTTTTGTACATTTTTGTACATTTTTTGAATATTTTTTGTACATTCTGGGTACATTTTGGGTTCATTGTGTATACTTTGTACATTTTTAATACATTTTTTGTAGATTTTGTGTACATTTTTGTACATTTTTTGTATATTCAGTATACATTTTTTGTACATTTTGTACACTTTATGTATATTTTTTGTACATTTTTGAATATTTTTTGTACATTCTGGGTACATTTTGGGTACATTATGTACATTTTATACATTCCGTGTACATTTTGTGTACATTTTTTGTAAATTTTAGTACATTTTGTACATTTTGTGTATATTTGTCATGCATTTTGTACATTTTTTGTAAATTTTGTGTACATTTTTTGTTTATTTTGTAAAAATTTTGTACATTTTGTGTACATTTTGTACATTTTTGTCATTTTGTGTACATTTTTCATACATTTTGTACAATTTTTAATATTTTATACATTTTTGTACATTTTGTAAAAATTTTGTACACTTTTTAGACATTTTGTACATTTTGTACATTTTTGTACATTTTTTGTAAATTTTCTGTACACTTTAAACATTTCTAGGTACATTTTGCACATTTTGTACATTTATACATTTTGTACTTTTTTTACATTTTGTACATTTTATGTACATGTTTCTTACATTATGTACAATTTCGTACATTTTCTATAGATTTTGTACATTTTTTTACATTTTTGTACATTTCATACATTTTTTGTACATTTTGTACATATTTTGTACATTTTATACATTTTATGTACATTTTGTACATTTTTGTACATTTATAAATTTTTATGTACATTTTGTATATTTTTTGTATATTTTCTACATTTTTTGTTCATTTTGTACGTTTTTTGTATATTTTATACATTTTTTGTACATTTTGTATACATGTTTCTTACATTATGTATATTTTTTTACATTTTTTGTACATTTCGTAAAAATTTTGTACAATTTTTGTATATTTTGTATATATTTTGTACATTTTGTACGTTTTTTGAACAGTTTGAGAATTTTTTGTACATTTCCTTTACATTTTATACATTTCTAGCTACATTTTTGTGAATTTTGTACATTTTTTGTACATTTTGTACATTTTGTGTACATATTTTGTATATTTTGTACATTTTTGTATATTGTGTATATTTTTTGTTCATTTTCGACATTTTGTGTACATTTTTGTGTACATTTAATACTTTTTTAAAATATTTTTGTACATTTTTTGAACATTTTCTGTACATTTTGTACATTTTTTGAACATTTTCTGTACATTTTGTACATTTTTTGTATATTTTGTACATATTTTGTACATTTTATACCTTTTTTATACATTTTCTGTACATTTTATACATTTTTATGTACATTTTGTATATTTTTTATACATTTTGTGTGCATTTTGTAAACATTTTGTACACTTTTTGTATATTTTGTACATTTTCTACATTTCTTGTACATTTTGTACATTTTTTGTACATATTCTGTACATTTTATACATTTTTATGTACATTTTGTATTTTTTTACATTTTTGTACATTTCGTAAATTTTTTGTAAATTTTGTACATTTTTATGTACATTTTGTATATTTTTGTACATTTTGTACATTGTTTGTTCATTTTGTGTACATTTTTTGTATATTGTGTACATTTTTTGTTCATTTTGGACATTTTGTGTACATTTTTGGTATATTGTGTACATTTTTTCTTCATTTTGGACATTTTGTGTACATTTTTTGTACATTTTTGTATACATTTTATACTTTTTTAACATTTTTGAACATTTTTTGAACATTTTCTGTACATTTTGTACATTTTTTGTATATTTTGTATTTTTTGTACATTATACATTTTGTGTACATTTTGTAAACATTTTATACTCTTTTTGTATATTTTGTACATTTTTTGTACATTTTCTGTACATTTTATACATTTTTATGAGCATTTTGTAAACATTTTGTACATTTTGTAAATTTTTTGTACATTTGTGTACATTTTGTATATTTTTTGTACATTTTGTGTACATTTTTACTACATTTTGTACATTATGTGTACATTTTGTACATTTATTTTACATTTTTGTACATTTGGTATATTTTGTGAACATTTTGTACATTTTTTGTATATTTTGTACAGTTTTTGTACCTTTTGTAAATTTTTTGTACATTTTTTATATATTTTGTGTACATTGTGTACATATTGTACATTTTTTGTACATTTTGTGTACAATTTTTGTACATTTTATGTTCATTCTGTATACAGTTTATGTTCATTGTGTGCACACTGTGTACATTTTGTACATTTTCTGTATATTTTGTGTACATTTTGTACATTTTTTGTACATTTTGTACATCTTTTGACATTTTCTGTACATTTTGTTCATTTTGTACATTTTGTGTACATTTTGTACATTTTTTTACATTTTTTACATTTCGTACATTTTTTGTACATTTTGTACATTTTCTGTATATTTTGTGTACATTTTGTGTACACTGTGTACATTTTGTACATTTTTTGTATAATTTGTACATTTTGTGTACATTTTTTGTACATTTTTTTACGTTTCCTGTACATTTTGTTCATTTTGTACATTTTGTGTACATTTTGTACAGTTTTTTTTACATTTTTTACATTTCATACATTATGTGAATGTTTTGTACATTTTTTGTACATTTTTGGTGCATTTTGTGTATATTTTGTGGTCATTTTATGTACATTGTGTGTACATTGTACACATTTTGTACATTTTTTGTACATTTTGTACATTTTCTGTATGTTTTGTGTACATTTTGTACATTTTTTGTACATTTTTCATACATTTTGTACATTTTGTTTACATTTTGTGTACATTTTCTGTATTTATTTTCGTACATTTTGTACATTTTTTACATTTTTTGAACCTTTTTGTACATTTTGTACATTTTTTTAAAATTTTGTACATTTTGTGTATATTTTGTACATTATGTATAGATATTTTACATTTTTCGTACATTTTGTACAATTATGTACATTTATTGTACATTTTGTACATTTTTGTACATTTTTGTGTACATTTTGTACAATTTGTTTACATTTTATTCATTCTTTGTTCATTTTGTACATTTTGTGTACATTTTTTGTAAATTTTAGTACATTTTGTACATTTTTTGTACATTTTGTGTACATTTTTTGTTCATTTTGTACAAGTTTTGAACATTTTGTGTACATTTTGTACTTTTTTTTACATTTTTGTCCATTTTTGTCCATGTTCTGTACAGTTTTATATTTTTTATATTTTTTTGTACATTTTGTACATTTTTTGTACATTTTGTAAACGTTTTGTACACTTTGTATATTTTGTACATTTTTTGTACATTTTGTGTACATTGTGTAAAAATTTTGTACACTTTTTGTATATTTTGTACATTTTGTATATTTTTTGTACATTTCCTGTACATCTTATAAACTTTTATGTACATTTTGTATATTTTTTGCATATTTTGTACATTTTTTGTTCATTTTGTACATTTTGTGTACATTTTTGTATATTGTGTACATTTTTTGTTCATTTTGGACATTTTGTGTATATTTTTTGTACATTTTTGTGTACATTTTATACTTTTTTAAACATTTTTGTACATTTTTTGTACATTTTCTATACATTTTGTACATTTTTATATATTTTGTATTTTTTTGTACATTATATATTTTGTGTACATTTTGTAAAAATTTTGTACACTTTTTGTATATTTGTACATTTTCTACATTTCTTGTACATTTCGTACATTTTTTGTACATATTCTGCACATTTTATACATTTTTATGTACATTTTGTACATTTTTTTACATATTTGTACATATATTTTTGTACATTTTGTACATTTTTATGTACATTTTGTATATTTTTGTACATTTTGTACATTTTTTGTTCATTTGGACATTTTGTGTACATTTTTGGTATATTGTGTACATTTTTTCTTCATTTTGGACATTTTGTGTACATTTTTTAACATTTTGTGTACATTTTGTACTTTTTTTACATTTTTGTACATTTTGTATATTTTTTGTACATTATACATTTTGTGTACATTTTGTAAACATTTTGTACACTTTTTGTATATTTTGTACATTTTTTTGTACATTTTTTGTACATTTTGTACTTTTTTGTACATTTTGTATTAATTTTGTATACATTTTATGTTCATTGTGTGCACATTGTGTATATTTTGTACATTTTTGTTCATTTTGTACATTTTTTATATTTTCTGCACATTTTGTTCATTTTGTACATTTTGTGTAGATTTTGTGTACATTTTTTTCATTTTTGTACATTTCGTACATTTTTTTGTTCATTTTGTACATTTTTTGTCCATTTTGTACATTTTTTCTATATTTTCTGTATATTTTGTACATTTTCTGTACATTTTATACATTTTTATGTATATTTTGTAAACATTTTGTACATTTTGTGAACATTTTGTACATTTTTTGTAACTTTTGTACATTTTTTGTACATTTTTTATATATTTTGTGTACATTGTGTAAATTTTGTACATTTTGTGTACA
This sequence comes from Microtus agrestis, assembly GCA_902806775.1. NCBI lineage: Eukaryota > Metazoa > Chordata > Mammalia > Rodentia > Cricetidae > Microtus > Microtus agrestis. The sequence continues at coordinate 19,578 of CADCXT010006946.1, read as the reverse complement.
TTTTTGTACATTTTGTACATTTTTGTACACTTTGTGTTAATTTTGTATACATTTTATGTACATTGTGTGCACATTGTGTATATTTTGTACATTTTTGTACATTTTGTACATTTTTTTATATTTTCTGCACATTTTGTTCATTTTGTACATTTTGTGTACATTTTTTTCATTTTTGTACATTTCATACATTTTTTGTTCATTTTGTACATTTTTTTGTACATTTTGTACATTTTTGTACATTTTGTGAATATTTTATACATTTTTTGTACATTTTGTACTTTTTGTTTACATTTTGTACATTTTTTGTACATTTTGTGTACATCTTTCATACATTGTGTACAATTTTTGTATATTTTATACCTTTTTGGTACATTTTGTACATTTTGTGTACATTGTGTACATTTTTTATAGTTTTTGTTCATTTTGTTCTTCTTTTGTACATCTTATGTACATTTTGTATATTTTGTGTACATTTTTTATATTTTTTGTACATTTCGTACGTTTTGTGTATATTTTTCTGTACATTTTTAGTACCTTTTGTACATTTTGTATATTTTGTGTACATTTTGTACATTTTGTGTACATTTTATGTACATTATGTACATTTTGTACATTTTTTGAACATTTTGTACATTTTGTGTACATTTTGTACATTTTGTGTACATTTTATGTACATTGTGTACATTTTGTACATTTTTTGAACATTTTGTACATTTTTTTGTACATTTTGTACATTTTGTGTACATTTTGTGTGCATTTTGTTTGCATTTTGTATATTTTTGTAACTTTTGTACATTTCTTGTATATTTTTTGTCCATTTTTTTACATTTTCTGTACATTTTGTACATTTTGTACATATTTTGTACATTTTGTGTACATTATGTATATTTCTGTACTTTTTGTACTTTTTTGTACATTTTGTGTACATTTTGTACTTTTTTTACATTTTGTGTACATTTTGTACATTTTTTGTACATTGTGTACATTTTGTACATTTTTGTTCATTTTGTTCATTTTTCATACATTTTGTGTACATTTTGTCCGGTTTACACCCGTTTGAACTGATCTAAGCTGGTTTGATCCAGTGTGCGCCGGTCTAAACCAGGTTGAAATGGTCTAAACCAGTTTGATGCGGGTTGAACCTGTTTGATCCAGTTTGATCTGGTCTAGACTAGTTTGAACTGGTTAAAACCGATTGGTCTAGTTTGAGTTGGCCTTAACCTATCTAACCCAGTTTCAGCCGGTCTGATCTGCTCTGAACCAGTTTGATCCTTTTTGAACCGGTCTACCCCGATTTGAGTCAGTATAAACTGCTCTAATCCGATTTGACCTGTCTAATCCAGTTTGAACTGGTCTAAACCTGTTTGATCTGGTTTGAACCAGTCTAAAGTGGTTTGATCCGATTTGAGTCAGTTTGATCTGGTCTTATCTGGTTGGATCCAGTTTGAACCAGTCTAAACTGGTTTGATCTGGTTTAAACTGGTTTGATCCAGTTTGAATCAATTTGATCCAATTTGAACCGGTCTTAACTGGTTTGAAACGGTCTAAACTGGTTATATCCAGTTTGAACCAGTTTGATCTGGTCTTATCCAGTTTGATGTGGTTTGAGCCGGTCTAGACCCGTTTGATCCAGGTTGAACCGGCATGAACCGATCTAATCTGGATTAACCCGATCTCATTCGCTTTTACCAGTTTGATGGGTTTTAACCGGCCTATACTGGATAGATCTGTTCTGATCCGGTTTGAAGCAGTCTACTAATCCGATTTGATCTGGTAAGAACCAGTTTGATCCGTTTTTGAACTGTTCTAAACTGGTTTGATCCAATTTCGACCAGTTTGATCCTGTCTGATCCAGTTTGTTCTGGTTTGAGCTGGTCTTGACCGACAAAAACCACACCAAACTGGTTTAGACCAGTTCAAACTGGTTCAAACAGGTTTAGCTTAGCTCAAACCTGATCATACCAGATTAAACTGGTTCAAACTGGATCAAACCAGTATAGGCCGTTTTAGACCGGTTCAAACCAGATCAATCTGGATCAGACTGGATCAAACTGGTACAAACTGGATATAACCAGTTTAGACCAATTCAAACCCATTTAGATCAGTTCAAAACAGGATCAAACTGTTTCAAACCAGTTCAAACCAGTTTAGAGCGGCTCAAACTGCATAAGACCAGATCAAACTGGTTCAAACTAGATCAAACCAGTTTAAAACAGTTCAAACCCCTTTAGATCGGTTCAAAACTGGATCAAACTGGTTCAAACACTTTTAGACAGGTTCAAACTGAATTAGGCCGGCTAAAACTGGATCAAACCAGCTTAGACCAGTTCATACCAGATCAAACTGGTTTAGACCAGTTCAAATCGAATTAGACCAGTTTAAAGTGGTTCACATCAAATCAAACTGGTTTGTACCGTTTTAAATGAGTTCAAACCGGATCACACCGGATTAGACTGGTTCAGACCAGATCAAATTATTTTGGACTGGATCACACCGGATTAGACTGGTTCTGACCAGATCAAACTGGTTTAGACCAGTTCAAACCGGGTCAAGATGGTTCAAACCAAATAAGACCGGCTCCAACCAGATTATATCAGTTCTGGCTGGTTCAAACCCGGATCAAACCAGTTTAGACTGGTTGAAAGCGGTCTAGACAAGTCTCAAACCCCATAAAACCGGTTTAGACCAGTTCAAACCAGATCAAACTGGTTCAAACCTAATCAAACTGATTTATGCCTGTTCAAACCGGATCAAACTGCCTCAAACTGGATCAAACCATTTGAGACCGGTTCAAACTGGATCAAGCCAGTTTAGACTGGTTCAAACCGGATTAGACCAGATCTAACCGGTTTAGACCAGTTAAAACCAGATCAAAGTGGTTCAAAGCAGATTACATTGGCTCAAACAGGATTAGATCGGTTCATGCCGGTTCAACCCGGATCAAACCAGTCTAGAAGAGCTCAAACCACATCAAACTGGATCATACCAGATAAAACTGGTTCAAACTGGATATAACCAGTTTAGACTGGTTCAAAACCGGATCAAACTCGTTTAAACCGGATCACACCAGTTCAAATCTGTTTAGACCAGATCAAACTGGTTCAAACTTGATCAAACCAGTTTAGATCAGATCAAACCAGTTTAGACTGGTTCAAAACCTATCTGCTGCACCAGCGTGGGCTAGAACCAAGAGGGTGTCCAGGTTGAATGAATACACAGAGCACGAGGTTGAGGTGGAACAGCTCCCTTTATTTTCTTGCTGGGCTGGCTTTATACCATGGCACCAAATGAGGAGGGGGCTGCGAAGGGACTGTAACCTGACCCTGGCAGGGATCAAGGAAAGGTCACCATGCACTCAAAATTCCTTCCTTACCCGCTCCAGGAGCAGCGGGAATTTATTATGTTTTCCTTGTAGATAAGCACCTCAAATGAGGGCAGGGATTCAACTCGGGGCTGCAGTTCCCACAATTCCCCCTACTTTATTTTATAATGAGGGGTCCTGTCTTAGGTCCTGCGAGAGAAGTACCTTCCCTTACCCATCATAGGGCCCCCGATGCCCTGTCTTATGTGGGGGGTCTCCCTACAGGTTGCTCATCCTTGAAGACCCTCATTTTTTCAGCATCTGTAGCCACACTTAATGACTTCCGGGAGAGTATGTGCCAGACTGAGTAACACCTGACAGTGGACAAGCTCAGTCAGGGTGAAAATGTTTAAGACTCATTTTAAGAGGAGCAGGCCTACTGCCACCCCTACTAGTCCCAAGATTCCCAGAGACAAGGCACATCCCCATCGCTGCACCCAACCCCCAATCTGGGCCATGGTATTCCACCATCCCTCAGCAGATACAGGTTCAACATGAGTTTCATTAATTGCAATAATTTGATGTACCAAAGAGTGGGTAAAGTTTACAAAGGAATCATTCCAAGGACCCCTAAGGTAAGCATTAAGGCGTTGCACCTCAAAGGACATATTTTTCACTTCCATAAGAGTTACATAGGCAGAATGATAAAAATGAGAACAAGAGGCTTGTTGCACCATTCACAACACATTCTGTTCCTGTAATAAGGCCGTTTGTTGATTTAAATTTAACATCCCCAACTGAATATATGAGTTAATGGTATTTTGAGTTTCTAAGGCCTGGGTAACATGGGCAGCAAGAGTGTTAACAGTCTCTGCAGTAGCTGCACTCTGGGACATGATGATTCCTGCAACGGTGGTGGCTGTGGCTGATATGGCAATAGCTGGGATGACTGCAGGGTGATCCCAAAGTCTCTCCTTTCTTTATACAAGATAAGCTCTCATCCATCATGTGGGTCTTCTACTACCAGGGGAACCAGGGCAGGAATTCTCACCATCAGCACGGGCTCATCGTCGGAGACCAGCAGTTGCTCAAAAAGCAGGAGCTGGAAGAACAATTAAGGACACCATCCTCCCCGACCGACCCATTAAAGGAGACAAACATAAAGAGAGGTAGAACACAAGCTAGGCTGACAATAGAGAAATTCATTCCCGCTGCATAATTAATCTGGAGGGAGGTTTCAAAGATGTCCGATGTGTTCCATAGGGCTGTACCATTGAAGGCCAAGCCCCTTTGAAGGGCTAAAGGTCTAATATCTGTACATGCACGAGGGCCACAGAGAAACATGCCTGCGAACGTAGGTGAAACTCCTGCCATATTTGGATTTCTATAGGAATAATCAAAGGCCCCTCCCAAGGAGTTTTTAAAGGTAGGTTGGTGACAAAACTACCATAAATATTTATCTCCCTCCAATTTCCATGGTTCCTTAGGAGCACAATTTCCCCAAGGCAATGGTAAGTATAATGTGAAGGATTGTGGTGTCTTCCAATATAAGGGAGCTGGTCTCAAAGGGGTAGGGAGTCCAGAAACATTTCTTTTAAAATTTATTGGGTAAAAGATATTTCTCAATCCAAAACAGGAATGTCCAGAAGAATTAGAAGAGATGTCTCCCAGAAAATAATTACTAAGGACCACAGACGGTCCAGAAAGGGAGACACTAGGCATCACTGAAATATTGTTAATCCTCTGGAAGCAGAGGACATGGGATATATGAAATGTTAAATTACCCAGTGAGGATCTTTCTAATGCTGTATTTGCTGCAGGAACTCCCAAGGTATAATTGGTGGAATAAAAGGATGGAAAAACAGAGCTTATCTTACTTACCTGCATCAGTATGGGTGGATTCCTCACCAGTGCCCATCTCAGGCCTCCCTTGATGTTCTTCACTTGAACCCATATTATCAGGGCCAGTAGGGCCCGACTCCACTGGCTGAACATTCTGCTCCGGCACCCAGATGGGTTTTTGGTTCCTGGAGGGAAGACACAAATGGCTCCCCTCACCCTAGCCAGCATAGGTGTGGGTGATTGCCATTGTCCTGTGATACTATCCTTCCATATAACCCAGCCCAGAGATTGAAAGGGTTTCTACCAATGTCTTTCTATTGCTGATATACCTTGTTTATCTACTGTTAAAAATATTTAAAATGTATAAAATTGTAGATAATTGGGTACTTGGGGAGGTGATATACTCCCCCTTCTTTATTTTACAAAAGAACTGTTTAAGGGTAGGATGAGTGTGCTCCATTATGGCCTGTCCTGTGGGATTATGTGGAATTCCAAAGGTATGTGTAATTTGTTGTTCTTGGCAAAATTTTGCAAACCATTGACTGGTATAAGCCGGTCAGTTGTCTGTTTTGAGAAAGTCTGGAATGCCCATATAGGCAAAGGCCTGTAGGCAATGGGCAATAACATCCATAATCTTTTCCCATTAATGTAGGGAGGCATAAATTACCTTGGAATAAGTATCTACAGAGACATGTAAAAATTTAAGTCTGCCAGCTTGGGACAAATGGGTAACATCCATCTGCCAAAGGTGGTTAGGATGGAGGCTTTGAGGATTAACACCTTCATTGGGGGCATTATGAAATGGAGCACAAGCTGGACATTGGGATGTGATTTGAGTAGCCGTGGCTAAAGAACAGCCAGAGTGAAACTTTAGAGAAGAGGCATTTAAATGATACTTTTCATGAAGATGATGGGCTCATTGTTCTTCAGAAAGGAACAATGCCATTGGGCAGGTGAGGGAATCAGCAAGCTTATTTCCCTCTGCCAAGGGTCCTGGCAGATCATTATGTGCCTGAATGTGGCCAACAAAGGAAGGAAACACTTTTTGGCATATAAGACTTTGTAGCTGAACCAAAAGGTGGGAAACCTGAGAGGTAGGTAATATGTATGGTGAGGTTTCCAATGGCCCAAAAATTCTTGCCACATATATACTATTGATATACAAGTTGAAGGGTTGATCCTTGAAAAGAGAAAAGGCCATAAGGCAGGCTGTGATTTCTGCAGCTTGGGCAGAAATTGGACCTAGGGGCTGCTTTTCTTTAATTGAATCAGAGACTACTACTGCATAGCCATTGGAAGAACCATCAGTGAACTTAAGAAGGGAGGTTTTAATAATTTTTGGAAAAATAACAGGATGATTCTTAAAAAAGGAAATTAAATAGGAATCAGGATAATGGTTATCAAAAATGGCTGCAGTGGTGGCGATGAACAAAGTCCATACATCTTGAACCCTCTGTAGTCTTGTTATTTCCTCTTTTTGATAAGGGATTATAAATTTATTTGGGATCCTGCCAAAAACTTGTAAACTAAAATCATATTCCTTCCATAGAAGCTGTAGAACCATTTCATAATATGGAGTTACCACCTTCTTAGGGGAAGCGGGTAAATGCAGCCAATAAATGGGTCCCTCTTGCCAAAAAACACCAGTAGGAGAAAATTGTCAAGAAAAGACCATGAAATAAAAAGGGTGGGCATAATCAAGGTGGCGGAGATGTGCTCACTCAAGAGCATTAAGCAAGGCATATAGGGCTTCTTTTGCCGCTGGAGTCATGATCCTGGAGGAGGCAGGGGAAGGGTCCCCAGGCAGCATGTCATAAAGAGGCTTAAGAGTTCCCGTAGGAATTGAAAGGGAGGAACGGATCCACTGAACCACCCAGTAATCTCTGCCAGTCATGGAGGGTCCACAAATGAGAGCTATCCAGCTGCAGCCTCTGAGGCTGAAGCCCAATGGATTGGACTTGAAAGCCCAAATAGGAATGGGGGGCTGCATCTGCACCTTCTCTGGGGCCAAAATGAACCCATGTCCCTCTAGAAGGGTCTGTAACTCTGCAAACATTAATAAACTTTCCTGTTTTGTTGGTACTGCCAGAAGTATATCATTTATATAAAGGACACTATGGAAGGAGGAAAACTTAAGCCTAAGTAGATCCAAACAAGCGGCAACATATATTTGTCAAATTGAAGAACTGTCAGCTCTGTCCTGGATTGTTAGGGTCAGGAATTTTTATAAAAGGGGCAATCACTGTGTAGCACTTCACGCCTCTGCAGGGAGTGTCCTAGCAGAGCCTCCTCCAAGCCCAACCAAGTGGGAGGGGCTGGAGCAGTCCTGAACTGGTCAGAAAGAGGATAGGGAGGGGGCTTGTCCTGCTCCTCAGACGTTCCTTTTGTCTTTTCTTTTAAACGGGCCCTGCGTAATTACCCCTATAGCACTGCGATTTCTCCCTCCAAAACTTCTTCTTCTGAACCTGTTAATTCCCCCAAGCTCTTTTCAAAATCAGACAAAGAAGGGTAGAGGCGTGTTTGCGCCAAAGGATTTTGCTTGGGACTAGCCCCTAAGCTCTGAGAGGAAACTCCATCCTGGGATTCACTTCCCTCCCCCCTGTCTGGAGGTTTTTGCTTTCTTTTAATCTCTCTCTCTTCTACTTTACTGGGCCTCCCCTCAGCAGGCTGAGAGAGCGGTTTGGCCTCCATGTCAGAGGCAATATCAGAACAAAGGGAAGCCTTAGTCTCACAATCTTGGATCTCAGATAACACCTCTTTTGTTGCTTCCAAAGCCTGCTTAACCCAGACTTTCTCTGTAAGCAAAGCATCCCTGATCAGTCTCCAAAGGTAGAATGTGGCCATTGGCAGGACCTCAGGCCCCTCCTCTCTCCACACTTTCTGAAGATCCCCGCGGACCTGTTCCCATTCAGAAATATTGAGGACTCCACTGATGACGAACCAGGGACTCCACATCCTCTATAGTTTTAAGAAAATCTTCTAAAGTCTTAGTTTTTACAGCTGTTCCCTGCTCTTTTAATAATCTCTTTAACTGAAACTTTAACTCCGATTTACTCGTAATATTTCCCATATTTCTTAATTAATTAATTTTCTTTTTATATAATTCCCAAATGCGTCCCTGCCAGCCCATAGGACTACCAAGTCCACTATACCTCACTTTCTGATCTCGGTGGGACCTCCAGATGCCACGACAGTGAAGGCTGGAACCAAGAGTCTCGGTGGAGGGTGTCCAGGTTTAATGAATATACAGAGCATGAGGTTGAGGTGGAACAGCTTCCTTTATTGTCTTGCTGGGCTGGCTTTATACCATGGCACCATATGAGGAGGGGCCTGCGAAGGGACTGCAACCTGACCATGGCAGGGATCAAGGAAAGGTCACCATGCACTCAAAATTCCTTCCTTACCCGCTCCAGGAGCAGAGGGAATTTATTATGTTTTCCTTGCAGATAAGCACCTCAAATGGGGGCAGGGATTCAACTCGGGGCTGCAGTTCCCACACCTATCAAACTAGATCATACCGGATCAAACTGGTTCAAACTGGATCAAACCGGTTTAGACCAGTTCAAAACTGGATCAAACTGGTACAAACCGGATCAAACCAGTTTAGACCGGTTCAAACTGGATCAAACCGATTTGGACTGGATCAAACCAGATTAGACTGGTTCAGACCAGATTAAACTGGTATAGACCAGTTCAAACCAGATCAAACTTGTTCAAAGTGGATCAAAACGGTTTAGACCACTTCAAACCAGTCTAGACCGGCTCAAACCACATCAAGCCAGTTTAGACTGGTTCAAACCGGATCAAACTGGATAGGACTAGATCAAACTGGTTCGAACTGGTTCAAACCAGTTTAGACTGGTTCAAACCGTTTTAGACCGGTTGAAAACTGGATCAAACTGTTTCAAACCATTCAAACTGGATTATAACAGTTCAGACCAGATAAAACCTGGATTAAACCAGTCTAGACTGGCTCAAACCGGATCAAACTCTATCAGACCGGATCAAAATGGTTCAATATGGATATAAAAAGTTTAGACCAATTCAAAATGGTTTTGAACAGTTCAAAACCGTTTAGACCAGTTCAAAATGGTTTTGAACAGTTAAAAGCAGATCAAACTGGTTCGAACCAGATCAAACCGGATTAGACCAGTTCAAACCGGAATAGATCAGTTCAGGCCAGTTCTAACCAGATCAAACTAGCATGACTGGTTCAAACCAGTTTATACTGGCTCGAACTGGATCAAACCAGATTAGATTGGTTCACACTGGATTAGACCGGTTAAGACCAACTCAAACCGGATTAGATCAGTTCAAGCTGGATTATACCAGATCAAACCAGTCTAGACCGGTTAAAACCGGATCAAACTGGTTCAAATCAGATTAGATCGGCTTACACCGGATCAATCCAGCTTAGCCCGGTTCAAACTGGATCAAACTGGGTCAAACGGGTGTAGACTGGTTCAAATGTGATCAAACTGGATGAAACCACTTTAGACCAGTTCAAACCCGATTAGACTGGTCAAACCTGATTAGACCAGTTTAGACTGGCTAAAATCAGGATAGACCAGTTCAAACCGGATCAAACTGGTTCAAAGCTGATTAGACCAGCTGAAAGCAGATTAGATAGGTTAAGGCCAGCTTAAACTGGACCAAACCAGTTTAAACCAGTTCAAACTGGTTAAGACTAGCTCATACTGGATAAAAACGGTTTTGTCCAGCTCAAACTGGATCAAACCATTTTAGACTGGTTCAAACCAGATCAAACTGGATCAGACCGGATCAAACTGGTTCAAACTGGCTCAAATCAGTTTAGACCATTTCAGCCCGGTTTACACTGGCTCAAACCAGATCAAACCAGCTTAGATCGGTTCAAACTGGTATAAACTGGTCTAGACCGGTTCAAACCAGATTGGACCAGTTGAAACCAGATCAAACCGGTTGAGACTGGTTCAAACCTGTTTAAACCGGTTGAGACTGGTTTAGACCTGCTCAATCCAGATTAGATCAGTGAAGGCCTGTTCAAACCAGATCAAACCGATATGATGGTTCAAACTGGTTTAGACCGGCTCAAACTGGAACAAACTGGATTATATTGGTTCAGGCAAGTTCAAACCGGATAAAATCAGCATGACTGGTTCAAACCAGTTTATACTAGCTCAAAACGGATCAAACTGGATCAGACCAGATCAAACTGTTTCAGTCTGGATCAAAACAGTTTACAGCGGTTCAAACTTGTTTAGACTGGCTTAAAACTGGATCAAACCAGTTAAGACTGGTTCAAAACGGTTTAGACTGGCTCAACCCAGATAAAACTGTATCAGACTGGATTAAACTGGTTGAAACAGGATAAAACCAGTTTAGACCAGCTCAAGCTGGATCAAACCAGCTTAGACCAGTTCAAACCAGTTTAAACCATTTTAAACCAGATCAAACTGGTTCAAACCTGGTCAAACCATTTTAGACCAGTTCAAACTGGTTTAGGCCGGCTCAAACCGGATCAAACTAGCTTAGCCCAGCTCAAACCAGATCAAACTGGCTCAGACCAGATCAAACCGGTTCAAACCCATTTAGACCGGCTCAAACCGGATCAAACTGGATCAATCAGACCGAATCAAACTGGTTCAAACTGGATCAAACCAGTTTAGACTGGTTCAAACTGGTTTAAACCAGACTTGACCGGTTCAAGCCAGGTAGACCACTTCTGACTGGATCAAACCAGTTTAGACCAGTTCAAACCGGATCAGACCGATCCAGACCAGATCAAACTGGTTAGGAATTATATTACTATTCCAATACCTTTATAGTCACTTTAATAAGGCCATACCCAACCTATAGCATGTATAGTTAAGTATCCTTCATTTTTTCCATTAACTTAAGTAGTTAACACATATAGGAGACACAAAAGATGACTATCACTAAAGACACAGAGGTGAGTATAGTGGCAACAACCCTGTTCATCTCCAGCATTATCCAGCAGTGTTTTTCAGACAAGAACTGAAAGATAATAAAAGTAGAAAGAACACAGAAGGGTCCCTTAGTCTCCCATTCCTTTTAAGCCAGAGTATAGAAAGGAAAAGCACAGGGGGAATATGAAAATATTATTCATTAATGTATATTACACCAGATTTCAATTAAATATTGTTTTTTTCCTCGTAGCATCCTGTTTTTTCTCTCATCTTCCTAAATCATCCTTGTGACTGAGGCTCTAACAGACCCTTTGGAACTTTCCAAAACCTATGATTCTTTCTAACATGCTGGGACCCAGGCAATGGTTTTGCATCCTGGCTGCATGATAGGATCAGGAATCCAAAGACACTGTGTAGCCCAATAAAATAAAGTCTGGGCATGAAAGCTAGCAGCAGTTAAAATGCCTCAGTGATGTTGATGTGTAAGCAACTTTTAGAATCATGAGTCTAGGCCAAGGACAAAACATCAGCCAGCTTAATGAATTTATTTTGGTTATCTCATCCATATCTCTGATTTCAGGCCAGATGCTACTTAAACCATAATACACAAACAATAGATGATTCTCTTATTTGGCATGGCTTCTTTCATCTCTTAGTCTTAAAACTCAACCATAGGAACATACATGTAAGTATCATTATACTTATTGAATATATAATGCGTGCATATATATGCAAGCTATAACAATCAAATGAAGAAAAGAGGTCATGAATTTGAAAGAGAATAGGGAGAGGTAAATGGGAGGATTTTGAAGGAAGAAGGGAAATGTTGTAATTATAATTATTATAACTTCAAAAATTAAAATATAATTTAAGTAAAATAAAGGTCAACCATGGAGCTTGAAACAGCATAACTAAATAATTAAGCTACTTTTGTCTCTCAGCCTACCTTGTACTGTGTCTGTTTTAATAATCCTTACTTCACCAGTATACAGTATTATATTTGATTCTCTATGGTTTTGCACTACGTATTTGCAATAACCTTATCATTAGAAAAAGCATAAGGAAGCAACAGCATTTATATAACTACAGGAACATGACTTATTCAAGTTTGCAAAAGAATATCACTGGGAAATTCATGACTCTTAAAAAATAATTTTCTTTTTACTTGCTACAATAAAACTTCAGTTGGTATTTAACAAAAATGCCATAGAACATATTATTAGTAGATAAAACAACTTTATATAAAAAGAACTAATACTGCTGGGAGCCATTGTTCCCCAAAGAGGAATATTTTCCCATGCTCCAGGACAGGTTTTATTTTAAAAAAATAATGCATGGCCTTTGTGTTACAGTTGTCACTATGAAATTTAGCACTAAAAGCAGTCATCTTTGTAATCATGCCTAATTTGAATGTTCTTTTAGATGCTTGAGATAAAGCAGTGAGTCATAGCTTAGAAAAGTATTTTATAGCAATCAATACCTATCCTGAGCCTTGCCTCACTACATTAGTTCATAATAACTACTTGGGACAAAGTTCACTGAAAATTCAAACCATATGATGTCATGGTGTGACCCTCTCACCTAATGATTCCTCTTTTCTCGGTCTTGCACCCACACTCATGAACTTGACTCAATCCTACAAAGAATGAGACTCAAGAGTTTATGTTTATGTTTGAAAAATGGCTTGCTTTGGAAGCTGCAGTTGCACTTCAGATTTTAAATATCAAAGAGTAAAGATAGGAGAAAAACTATTCTCAAACTATAATTCTACAAAGCTTAATGTAGCTATTTTATACTTACAAATAAAACAATGCTCATTATAAATAATTGGTTCAGTCTTCACATTAAGATAATTATAAAACTTAGAATTATTAAAATTTAGAAATATCTTAATGGCTGTCAGTTGGCTTACATAAAACAAATGCAGCTGTTTTTTAAAAAAATCCAAACATATAATTCATCTTCAAATGTAACCATTAATAACCTTAAACTCAAATAGTATTTTTAAGGTCAGCTAAACAATACTGACCTTAGCCATTTAATAGCATATTTTCAGGTGCTGGTAAAACTAAACTTTCCTGATTTTTCACTTAACATTTTCAGCTACATGTGATTGCTCAGCATTTGTCCAGAAAGTGACAGGTCACATTTCCCATGGTACACTGAATATGTAGAACTTCTGATCTGCTCTGTGACACTGACTCAGACATGTGGCAGGGCAGAATCAAGGCCATCTGTTTGATCTACAGAAGCTACAGTGGATAATCTCAGGATGGGGCCTGGGATTTATTCTCTGCTCCTGACCAAACAGATGTTATGTGGTTTTGGTAGACCATTTAAATATCATAGCATGGAGAGAAGTTACTAGGACATGCTGTGTATTTATTATCATTTGTTTGCTCATTTCCATTACAGCATTTTAAATTGGTTTCTAGCCTTCTTATCTTATCCTTTCTTACTCCATTGAATAATTACATTAGATACTTGTGTGCATGTATGTGGTGTGTGTGTGTATAGAGAGGCATATTCACTCTTACATGGTGATTAATTTCCTGTGAATTATTCCAGCTTCTCTAGTATAATATTCCAATTTTAGGTAGATACCTATTTCCAATGTCTTATGTATTTATGTTATACGTTAAAATATAATAAAATTGAAACCATGAAATAGATTTTTTTAATCTTCAAACATATTCTTTTGTTTCTTCCCTGTTTGTGTGTGTATATACTTGTGACAAGATAAGAAATATGCATTTGGTCCTCATACACCCTTATTCCTGGCACACATCTTCTAGAATTTTAGGAGTAGCTTTTTATATTAGGATTTGAAGGATAGTTGCCAAGGGAACCATTGATGTGATTAGATGGTTGAGACTCTGGCCTAACCCACTGCTGGGAGAGGAAAGAGGCTAAAGATTAAGTTGAGAACCATTAGTCAATTTCTTAATCAATTGTGCCTACATAGTGAATACTCCATTTAAACCAGAGAGTATGGGAATGGAGATCTTCCAGGTTATTGAGCAAATGGAGGTTCTGGGAGAATAGTTAGCCAAGAAAGGTGTTTCTTTCCCCTCACACTCATCCTCTGAATCTCTTCATCTCATTGTTATCAATATCCTTCAGGAAAAAAACAGTAAGCAAAGTGGATGTCTCCCCAAGTATTGTAAAGAGTGCTGAAGAGGGGCCTTGACTTACAGCAGAGCAGTTAGCAGCAAAAGTTTCAACTTGGCCTTATGGTTAGCACCTGCAGCAGTGCAAAAGAATCTTGCTATACTGGGTCTTTAACTGTGGAATCAGATGCTATCTGGGATAGCGTTAGAATTGAGCTAAGTTGCAGGATGGCAAACTGGTTTCTATCAAGAGTTAAATAATTGTTTGCTGTGGAGGATGAAAGTCTGAGAATAATGTGTTTTTCCTGAAGAGAACTGAGCATGTACCACTCATTTTTGAAGCTTTATATGTGATGCCAGGTACTGGAGACAGAATAAAGTAAGAACATGGTGTGAAATAGATGTAGATCTTTAGTGGTTTATTAAGATTGTCCCCATAGGCTAGATATGTGAACACTTGGTCTCCAGTTGGTGCTATTTTTTGGGGGGAGGAGTGAGGTTAGGAAATATAAAATACTGGAGGAAATATGTCATGGGTTTGGTTTTGGGGTATTTAAATTTTTCCCTTATCCAATTTTCTCTCTCTGCTTCAGATTTTTATTTAAAGATGTAAGCTCTCAGCTTCCTACTCCTGTGGTCATTTCTGCCACTTGCTTCCATGCTTCCCTACCAGGATGGACTCTTATCCATCTAGAACTATAAGCCCAAATAAACTCTCCATTGTATAAGGTGATTTGGTCATGATGCTCTACATAACAACAGAAATAGAAGATCAATACAAACATATGCACATAAGCAATGCAAATAGAAGACTAATGAAACTTCAGTACAAAACAGGATAATGTTAAATGAAAATAAAATGTTGCAAGCAAAATGGGTGTATATGAGCTGAATAGTGTGATATAATTAGTATAAAGATAGAGAACATCTAATGTAAACTTATATGCAAAGTGGTCTCACTGAGTGTGTCTAACCCTAATGACAGTAGATTTTTGGATTGGAAAAGCTGAAAGAAGAAATAGGGATATCATTGGTTTAGTAAAAGTAGATTTTGGATTAGAAAAGCTGAAAGAAGAAATAGGGATGTCATTGGTTAGTAAAAGTAAGAACGCTGACTAATATGTATTAATGACTTGCTGTGGGACAATGCTTTTGTACACTGTAAAGATTTGCCATTCATACATGTTTAATAAAATGCTGATTTTCCAGTGGCCAGGAACGAATTTTAGGTGGGGTGACCAGACTTGGAAAAGTCTGGGAAGAGGAAAGGCTCAATCGTAGTCACCAGCCCAGATGCAGAAGAAGCAAGATGAGAATGCCTCACTGAGTAAGGTACCAAGTCACATGGCTAAACATAGATAAGAATTATGGGTCAATTTAAGTTGAAGATCTAGTTAAAAATAAGCGTGAGCCAAGGGACCAACCAGTTTATAATTAATATAAGCTTCTGTGTCTTGTTAGTACTAAATGGTTGTGGGAACTGGCAAGACTGAAACTTCTGTTACAGTGAGTAGTTTCATCTTCTACTAGATCCTGTCATTGTCACATCTCAAAGAGGGAAATAACACAACCAGTTACATGTGACAGCAACCCAGAAGAAAAACAATGTAAAATGGAGTTCAAATGAAATGATTCCTATGGAAGACCTGAGTTTAAACAAAGCTGCAAGACTAAGGGAAGACAGAAACCCAAGCAGTGAAGGAAGTTGAAAATGTGGTGTTTAGTGATCAATAAAGAAATTTGTCATTACACCCAAACTTTCAGACACAATTGAGTAATGTGGATAGAACCCACATAAGAAATGAGAAATGAGGATCAGGCCAGAGAGAAACATGAAGAGTCCTTCAGCTTATTGAAACAGTGGTATATTTCATATAATACAGGTGAACTAACCCAAGGTGCACGACAATCTGCACACACTTAGTTTTACTTCTTCACAATGCAAGACTACAACACCTGAAGCATTCCTCCCCATCCCTTATAAATCCAATCATTTTTTACCTTTTTATGAAAAAAAAATGCCTTATAATTTTTCTAAAGTTGTCAGAATTTCTAGCCTCACTACTCTCTCTTTGGGGACACTGTGAGGAAAGGGGGTTATCTGTGAAGTCAGTGTAGAGTTTCTAATGCCTACCTCCTAAAAATTCCACCAGCTCCTCGGGACATCAAGCCTTCACATAGGGGTCTTTGGGACACAATCAAGAGCCATGTGACAGCAGTCCACCAAAGCTCAGAATGGATCAAACTGGTTCCAACTGGATCAAACCAGATTAGATGGAATTGAACCGGTTTAGACCGGTTCAAACCGGATCAAACTGGTTCAAAGTGGATTAGAGTGGCTCCAACTGGATTAGATCGGTTCAGGCTGGCTCAAACTGGATCAAACTGGTTTAGACAGGTTCAAACCGGATCAAATCGGTTTATACCAGATCAAACTGGCTTAGACTGGTTCACATCGGTTTTGACTGGTTCAAAACGGTTTAAGCTGGTTCAAACCGGGTCAGGGTTTAAACAGATTCAAACTGGATGAAACTGGTTTAGACCAGTTCAAGCCATATCAGACCGGTTCAAACCACTACAAACCAGATCATACCGGTTTAGTCCAGTTCAAACTGGTTCACACTGGTTCAAACCGGATGAAACCAGTTTAGACTGGCTCAAGCCGGATCAAAGCAGTTTAGACAGATCCAAACCGGATTAGACCAGTTCAGACCAGATCAAACCGGTTTAGACCAGTTCAACCCAGATCATACTGACCAAAGCAGATTAGACTGGCTCAAACCGGATTAGGTAGGTTAAGGCCGGCTCAAACTGGATCAAACAGGTTTAGACCAGTTCAAACTGGTTTAGACCTGCTCAAACCAGATCAAACCATTTTAGACTGGTTCAAGCTGGCTTAGACCAGTACAAAACCGGATCAAACTGGATCAAACTGGTTTAGACTGGTTCAAACCGGAGCAACCCAGCTCAGACTGGTTCAAGCCGGATCAAACTGGTTCAAACCGGTTTAGACCGGTTCAAACCAGAACAAACCAGCCTGAGACTGGTTCAAACTGGTTTAGACCAGTTCAAATCAGAACAAACCAGCTTAGACTGGTTCCAGCCGGATCAAACTGTCTCAGACCGGATCAAACCGGTTTAGACCAGTTCAAACCTGATCAAATCGGTACAAGCCACATCGAGCCAGTTTAGACAAGTTCAAATTGGATTAGACCGGTTCAAACTGGATCAGACCAGTTAAGACCAGATCAAACCGGATTAGACTGGCTAAAGCAGAATTAGATTGGTTTAATCTGGTTCAAACCAGTTCAAACCAGATCAAATTGGTTTTGATTGGTTCGAACCGGATTAGACCTATTCAAGCCAGATTAGACCGGTGTAGGCCAGTTTAAACTTGATGAGACCAGTTCAAATCGGATTAGATTGAATTAAAACAGTTTCAAACTAGTTCAAAACGGATCTAACTGGTTTGAGCAGGATTAGACCGGTCAAACTGGATGGGACCAGTTTAGAATGGTTCAAACTGGTTTAGACCAGTTCAAACCAGATCAAAACGGTTTAGACTGGTTCAAACCAGAGGAGACCAGTTCAAACCAAATTAGACCAGTTTGAACCGGATCTACCTCTACGTCTATGTCTACCTCTACCTCTACTGGTAGAACTGTTTTGAACCTGATTAGACCAGTCCAAAATAAATTAGACAAGTTTAGACCGCTTCAAACCAGTTTAGACTTGCTCAATCGGGATCAAACTGTTTTAGACTAGTTCAAACGGGATTAGGCCAATTGAAACCGAATTAGACTGGTTTAAATTGGTTCAAACCGGTTTAAACCAGTTAAACCCAGATTAGACTGGTTCAAAGCGGATTAGGCCGGTTTAAACCAGTTCAATCCGGATCAAACTAGCTTACACAGGTTCAAACCAGACCAAACTGGCTCAGGCTGGATCAATTCGGTTTAGACAAGTTCAAACTGGATCAAACTGGTTCAAACCAGATTAGACCAGTTTGAACCAAATTAGACTGGTTTGAACTAGTTCAAAATGGTTTAAACTGGATCAAACTGGTTTAGACCGGTTCAAACCGGATTTGACCAATTCAAACCAGATTAGACTGGTTTAAACTTGATCTACCTCTCCTCTACCTCTACTGGTAGAACTGGTTTGAACCTGATTATACTGGTCCAAAACAAATTAGACAGGTTTAGACTGCTTCAAACCTGTTTAGACTGACTCAAACCGGATCAAATTGTTTTAGATCAGTTCAAACCAGATTAGACCGATTCAAACTGGATTACATTGGTTTAAATTGGTTCAATCCGGATTAGACTGGTTCAAACCAGATTGGACTGGTTCAAACCAAATAAGACTGGTTTAAACTGGATCAAACTAGCTTAGACAGGTTCAAACTGGGTCAAACGGGCTCAGGCTGGATCAAATTGGTTTAAACTGGTTCAAACTGGATCAAACTGGTTTAGACTGGTTCAAACTGGATCAAACTGGTTTAGACCAGATCAAACCATATGAAACTGGTTCAAACCAGATTAGACTTGTTTAAACCGGTTCAAACCTCTACCTCTCTCTCTATCTCTCTTTCTCTCTCAGGCTGGCCTCAAACTCACAGAGATCCACCTAACTCTACCTCCCATGTGCTGTGCTTAAAGGCCTGTGTCACCACTGTCTGGCTCTCTGTAGCCAGATATCTGTCTGTTTCTTTCTCCCAAGTGCTGGGATTAAAGGCATGCATCACTACCACCTGGTTTCTAATTGTTCTTAATAAGAATAAGCTGAAGTCAGTTATCTGGAGTGAAAAGTGAAGAATCAGAGAAGCACAGTGGCCAACCACTAGAGAGACCTTTTACCTCTACCAATGCTCAGACCAAAGGGGCAATCCTCAGACTGCTTCCTCAGACTGCATTTGAGCTCTTGTCTCCTCACACCTTATAGTCCTCTCTCCGCCCAGTCATAACCCTTCCTGTCTCCACCTCCCTAGTGCTGGGATTAAAGCCCTAGCACTCCCAAGTAGTCAGTTTAGAGGTGTGAGACACCACAGCCTGGACGCTAGTGGTTTATCTCTGCCAGCTGATCTTCAGTCAAGCTTTATTTGTTAAAATACACACAAAATATCACTACACTGAAGCTCCCTGGGCTGGTGGGGTGGACAGAAGTGTGTCTATTCCCGTGGAACTGAGGCATTGGGTCCTCATGTAGACATGGTGGTGCCTATGACTACAATACACAAGCACTAAAGGCTTTATCTCTTCTTTACACAGGCAGGGCTCCCTTGTTTCCCCCTTCCCAAAACCAAAAACAAGAACAGAACACTATTAGAACTGGTAAATTATTTCAGGAAGGTTACAGGATACAAAATCAATATATAAAAACAGTAGTTTATATCACAATTTCTTAAACATTTTCC
>CADCXT010006945.1:0-33159 GCA_902806775.1 Microtus agrestis | reverse complement strand
GCATAACCTGAAATTCATACACTTTCAAAGAACGTGATTATCTTTCAAAGTAAAGCTTCTACAGAGAAAAGGAACACTGTTCTCACTTTTAACCAGTCTTTGACATATCCCAAATAGACGCTTTTCATTTCAGAGTAACACATGACCGTTTCTCACAAAAGCATTACATGAAATTCTTTCGCTTTCAAAGAACCTGATTATCTTTCAAAGTAAAGCTTCTACAGAGAAAAGGAACACTGTTCTCACTTTTAACGATACTTTGACATATCCCAAACAGATGCTTCTCATTTCAGAGCAACAGATGTGCGTTTCTCACAAAAGCATTTCTTGAAATTCTTTTGCCTTCAAAGAACGTGATCATCTTTCTAAGTAAAGCTTCTACAGAGAAAAGGAACACTGTTCTCACTTTTAACCATTCTTTGACATATCCCAAATAGACGCTTCTCATTTCAGAGTAAGACATGAGCTTTTCTCACAAAAGCATTTCATGAAATTCATACACTTTCAAAGAACGTGATTATCTTTCAAAGCAAAGCTTCTACAGAGAAAAGGAACACTGTTCTCACTTTTAACCATACTTTGACATATCTCAAACAGACGCTTCCCATTTCAGAGTAACACATGTGCGTTTCTCACAAAATCATTTCATGAAATTCATACATGTTCAAAGAACGTAATTATCTTTCAAAGTAAAGCTTCTACTGAGAAAAAGAACACTATTCTCACTTTTAACCATACTTTGACATATCCCAAACAGACGCTTCTCATTTCAGAGTAACACATGTGCGTTTCTCACAAAAGCATTTCATGAAATTCTTTGGTTTCAAAGAACGTGATCATCTTTCAACGTAAAGCTTCTACAGAGAAAAGGAACACTGTTCTCACTTTTAACCATACTTTGACATATCCCAAACAGACGCTTCTCATTTCAGAGTAACACATGTGCGTTTCTCACAAAAGCATTTCATGAAATTCATACACTTTCAAAGAACGTGATCATCTTTCAACGTAAAGCTTCTACATAGAAAAGGAACACTGTTCTCACTTTTAACCATACTTTGACATATCCCAAACAGACCCTTCTCATTTCAGAGTAACACATGTGCGTTTCTCAAAAAATCATTTCATGAAATTCATACACATTCAAAGAACGTGATTATCTTTCAAAGCAAAGCTTCTACAGAGAAAAGGAACACTGTTCTCACTTTTAACCATACTTTGACATATCTCAATCAGACGCTTCCCATTTCAGAGTAACACATGTGCGTTTCTCACAAAATCATTTCATGAAATTCATACATATTCAAAGAACGTAATTATCTTTCAAAGTAAAGCTTCTACTGAGAAAAAGAACACTATTCTCACTTTTAACCATACTTTGACATATCCCAAACAGACGCTTGTCATTTCAGAGTAACACATGTGCGTTTCTCACAAAAGCATTTCATGAAATTCACGGTTTCAAAGAACGTGATCATGTTTCAACGTAAAGCTTCTACAGAGAAAAGGAACACTGTTCTCACTTTTAACCATACTTTGACATATCCCAAACAGACGCTTCTCATTTCAGAGTAACACATGTGCGTTTCTCACAAAAGCATTTCATGAAATTCATACACTTTCAAAGAACGTGATTATCTTTCAACGTAAAGCTTCTACATAGAAAAGGAACACTGTTCTCACTTTTAACCATACTTTGACATATCCCAAACAGACCCTTCTCATTTCAGAGTAACACATGTGCGTTTCTCAAAAAAGCATTTCATGAAATTCATACACATTCAAAGAATGTGATTATCTTTCAAAGTAAAGCTTCTACAGAGAAAAGGAACACTGTTCTCACTTTTCACCATACTTTGACATGTCAAATACAGACGCTACTCATTTCAGAGTAACACATGGGCGTTCTCACAAAAGCATTTCATGAAATTCATACACTTTCAAAGAACGCCTTTATCTTTCAAAGTTAAGCTTCCACAGAGAAAAGGAACACTGTTCTCACTTTTAACCATACTTTGACATATCCCAAACAGACGCTTCTCATTTCAGAGTAACACATGTGCGTTTCTCACAAAAGCATTACATGAAATTCTTTTGCTTTCAAAGAACGTGATTATCTTTCAAAGCAAAGCTTCTAAAGAGAAAAGGAACACTGTTCTCACTGTTAACCATACTTTGACATATCCCAAACAGACACTTCTCATTTCAGAGTAGCACATGTGCGTTTCTCAC
The DNA here is from genome assembly GCA_902806775.1 of Microtus agrestis. Taxonomy (NCBI): domain Eukaryota; kingdom Metazoa; phylum Chordata; class Mammalia; order Rodentia; family Cricetidae; genus Microtus; species Microtus agrestis. The sequence continues at coordinate 30,927 of CADCXT010006945.1, read as the reverse complement.
AAAAACATTTCATGAAATTCATACACATTCAAAGAACGTGATTATCTTTCAGAGCAAAGCTTCTACAGAGAAAAGGAACACTGTTCTCACTTTTAACCATACTTTCACATATCCCAAACAGATGCTTCTCATTTCAGAGTAGCACATGTGCGTTTCTCACAAAAGCATTTCATGAAATTCATATACTTTCAAAGAACGTGATTTTCTTTCAAAGCAAAGCTTCTACAGAGAAAAGGAACACTGTTCTCACTTTTAACCATACTTTGACATATCCCAAACAGACGCTTCTCATTTCAGAGTAACACATGTTCATTTCTCACAAAAGCATTTCATGAAATTCATACACTTTCAAAGAACGTGATTATCTTTCAAAGTAAAGCTTCTACAGAGAAAAGGAACACTGTTCTCACTTTTAACCAGTCTTTGACATATCCCAAATAGACGCTTTTCATTTCAGAGTAACACATGAGCGTTTCTCACAAAAGCATTACATGAAATTCTTTCGCTTTCAAAGAACCTGATTATCTTTCAAAGTAAAGCTTCTACAGAGAAAAGGAACACTGTTCTCACTTTTAACCATACTTTGACATATCCCAAACAGATGCTTCTCATTTCAGAGCAACAGATGTGCGTTTCTCACAAAAGCATTTCTTGAAATTCTTTTGCCTTCAAAGAACGTGATCATCTTTCTAAGTAAAGCTTCTACAGAGAAAAGGAACACTGTTCTCACTTTTAACCATACTTTGACATATCCCAAACAGACGCTTCTCATTTCAGAGTAACACATGTGCGTTTCTCACAAAAGCATTTCATGAAATTCATACACTTTCAAAGAACGTGATTATCTTTCAACGTAAAGCTTCTACAGAGAAAAGGAACACTGTTCTCACTTTTAACCATACTTTGACATATCCCAAACAGACCCTTCTCATTTCAGAGTAACACATGTGCGTTTCTCAAAAAATCATTTCATGAAATTCATACACTTTCAAAGAACGTGATTATCTTTCAAAGTAAAGCTTCAAAAGAGAAAAGGAACCCTATTCTCACTTTTAACCATACTTTGACATATCCCAAACAGACGCTTCTCATTTCAGAGTAACACATGTGCGTTTCTCATAAAAGCATATCATGAAATTCATACACTTTCAAAGAAAGTGATTATCTTTCAAAGTAAAGCTTCTACAGAGAAAAGGAACACTGTTCTCACTTTTAACCATACTTTGACATATCCCAAACAGACCCTTCTCATTTCAGAGTAACACATGTGCGTTTCTCAAAAAAGCATTTCATGAAATTCATACACTTTCAAAGAACGTGATTATCTTTCAAAGTAAAGCTTCTACAGAGAAAGGAACACTGTTCTCACTTTTAACCATACTTTGACATATCCCAAACAGACGCTTCTCATTTCAGAGTAACACATGTGCCTTTCTCACAAAAGCATATCATGAAATTCATACACTTTCAAGAACGTGATTATCTTTCAAAGTAAAGCTTCTACAGTTTAAAAGGAACACTGTTCTCACTTTTATCCATACTTTGACATATCCCAAACAGACGCTTCTCATTTAAGAGTAACACATGTGCGTTTCTCACAAAAGCATTTCATGAAATTCATACACTTTCAAAGAACGTGATTATCTTTCAAAGCAAAGCTTCTACAGGGAAAAGGAACACTGTTCTCACTTTTAACCATACTTTGACATATCCCAAACAGACGCTTCTCATTTCAGAGTAAGACATGTGCGTTTCTCACAAAAGCATTTCATGAAATTCATACACTTTCAAAGAACGTGATTATCTTTCAAATTAAAGCTTCTACAGAGAAAAGGAACACTGTTCTCACTTTTAACCATATTTTGACATATCCCAAACAGACGCTTCTCATTTCAGAGCAACACATGTGCGTTTCTCACAAAAGCATTTCATGAAATTCATACACTTTCAAAGAACGTGATTATCTTTCAAAGTAAAGCTTCTACAGAGAAAAGGAACACTGTTCTCACTTTTAACCATACTTTGACATATCCCAAACAGACGCTTCTCTTTCAGAGTAACACATGTGCGTTCTCACAAAAGCATATCATGAAATTCATACACTTTCAAAGAACGTGATTATCTTTCAAAGTAAATCTTCTACAGAGAAAAGGAACACTGTTATCACTTTTAACCATACTTTGACATATCCCAAACAGACGCTCCTCATTTCAGAGTAACACATGTGCGTTCTCACAAAAGCATATCATGAAATTCATACACTTTCAAAGAACGTGATTATCTTTCAAAGTAAAACTTCAAAAGAGAAAAGGAACCCTATTCTTACTTTTAACCATACTTTGACATATCCCAAACAGACGCTTCTCATTTCAGAGTAACACATGTGCGTTTCTCATAAAAGCATATCATGAAATTCATACACTTTCAAAGAAAGTGATTATCTTTCAAAGTAAAGCTTCTACAGAAAAGGAACACTGCTCTCACTTTTAACCATATTTTGACATATCCCAAATAGATTGTTCTCATTTCAGAGTAACACATGTGCGTTTCTCACAAAAGCATTACATGAAATTCTTTTGCTTTCAAAGAACGTGATTATCTTTCAAAGCAAAGCTTCTAAAGAGAAAAGGAACACTGTTCTCACTGTTAACCATACTTTGACATATCCCAAACAGACACTTCTCATTTCAGAGTAGCACATGTGCGTTTCTCACAAAAGCATTTCATGAAATTCATACACATTCAAAGAACATGATTATCTTTCAGAGCAAAGCTTCTACAGAGAAAAGGAACACTGTTCTCACTTTTAACCATACTTTGACATATCCCAAACAGATGCTTCTCATTTCAGAGTAGCACATGGGAGATTCTCACAAAAGCATTACATGAAATTATTTTGCTTTCAAAGAACGTGATTATCTTTCAAAGCAAAGCTTCTAAAGAGAAAAGGAACACTGTTCTCAATTTTAACAATACTTTGACATATCGCAAACAGACGCTTCTCATTTCAGAGTAACACATGTGCGTTTCTCACAAAAGCATTTCATGATATTCATACACTTTCAAAGAACGTGATTATCTTCCAAAGTAAAGCTTCTACAGAGAAAAGGAGCACTGTTCTCACTTTTAACCATACTTTGACATATCCCAAACAGACACTTCTCATTTCAGATTAGCACATGTGCGTTTCTCACAAAAGCATTTCATGAACATCATACACTTTCAAAGAACGTGATTATCTTTCAAAGTAAAGCTTCTACAGAGAACAGGAACACTGTTGTCATTTTTAACCATACTTTGACATATCCCAAACAGACGCTTCTCATTTCAGAGTAACACATGTGCGTTTCTCACAAAAGCATTTCATGAAATTAATACACTTTCAAAGAACGTGATTTTCTTTCAAAGCAAAGCTTCTACAGAGAAAAGGAACACTGTTCTCACTTTTAACCATACTTTGAAATATCCCAAACAGACGCTTCTCATTTCAGAGTAACACATGTGCATTTCTCACAAAAGCATAACCTGAAATTCATACACTTTCAAAGAACGTGATTATCTTTCAAAGTAAAGCTTCTACAGAGAAAAGGAACACTGTTCTCACTTTTAACCAGTCTTTGACATATCCCAAATAGACGGTTTTCATTTCAGAGTAACACATGAGCGTTTCTCACAAAAGCATTACATGAAATTCTTTGGCTTTCAAAGAACCTGATTATCTTTCAAAGTAAAAGCTTCTACAGAGAAAAGGAACACTGTTCTCACTTTTAACCATACTTTGACATATCCCAAACAGACGCTTCTCATTTCAGAGCAACACATGTGCGTTTCTCACAAAAGCATTTCATGAAATTCTTTTGCCTTCAAAGAACGTGATCATCTTTCTATGTAAAGCTTCTACAGAGAAAAGGAACACTGTTCTCACTTTTAACCATTCTTTGACATATCCCAAATAGACGCTTCTCATTTCAGAGTAAGACATGAGCTTTTCTCACAAAAGCATTACATGAAAATCTTTCGCTTTCAAAGAACCTGATTATCTTTCAAAGTAAAGCTTCTACAGAGAAAAGGAACACTGTTCTCACTTTTAACCATACTTTGACATATCCCAAACAGACGCTTCTCATTTCAGAGTAGCACATGTGCGTTTCTCACAAAAGCATTTCATGAAATTCATACACTTTCAAAGAACGTAATTATCTTTCAACGTAAAGCTTCTACATAGAAAAGGAACACTGTTCTCACTTTTCACCATACTTTGACATATCCCAAACATACGCTTCTCATTTCAGAGTAACACATGTGCGTTTCTCACAAAAGCATTTCATGAAATTCATACACTTTCAAAGAACGTGATTATCTTTCAAAGTAAAGCTTCTACAGAGAAAAGGAACACTGTTCTCACTTTTAACCATACTTTGACATATCCCAAACAGACGCTTCTCATTTCAGAGTAACACATGTGCGTTTCTCACAAAAGCATTTCATGAAATTCATACACTTTCAAAGAACGTGATTATCTTTCAAATTAAAGCTTCTACAGAGAAAAGGAACACTGTTCTCACTTTTAACCATATTTTGACATATCCCAAACAGACGCTTCTCATTTCAGAGCAACACATGTGCGTTTCTCACAAAAGCATTTCATGAAATTCATACACTTTCAAAGAACGTGATTATCTTTCAAAGTAAAGCTTCTACAGAGAAAAGGAACACTGTTCTCACTTTTTACCATACTTTGACATATCCCAAACAGACGCTTCTCCTTTCAGAGTAACACATGTGCGTTCTCACAAAAGCATATCATGAAATTCATACACTTTCAAAGAACGTGATTATCTTTCAAAGTAAATCTTCTACAGAGAAAAGGAACACTGTTATCACTTTTAACCATACTTTGACATATCCCAAACAGACGCTTCTCATTTCAGAGTAACACATGTGCGTTCTCACAAAAGCATATCATGAAATTCATACACTTTCAAAGAACGTGATTATCTTTCAAAGTAAAACTTCAAAAGAGAAAAGGAACCCTATTCTTACTTTTAACCATACTTTGACATATCCCAAACAGACGCTTCTCATTTCAGAGTAACACATGTGCGTTTTCATAAAAGCATATCATGAAATTCATACACTTTCAAAGAAAGTGATTATCTTTCAAAGTAAAGCTTCTACAGAGAAAAGGAACACTGCTCTCACTTTTAACCATACTTTGACATATCCCAAATAGATTGTTCTCATTTCAGAGTAACACATGTGCGTTTCTCACAAAAGCATTACATGAAATTCTTTTGCTTTCCAAGAACGTGATTATCTTTCAAAGCAAAGCTTCTAAAGAGAAAAGGAACACTGTTCTCACTGTTAACCATACTTTGACATATCCCAAACAGACACTTCTCATTTCAGAGTAGCACATGTGCGTTTCTCACAAAAGCATTTCATGAAATTCATACACATTCAAAGAACATGATTATCTTTCAGAGCAAAGCTTCTACAGAGAAAAGGAACACTGTTCTCACTTTTAACCATACTTTGACATATCCCAAACAGATGCTTCTCATTTCAGAGTAGCACATGTGAGATTCTCACAAAAGCATTACATGAAATTATTTTGCTTTCAAAGAACGTGATTATCTTTCAAAGCAAAGCTTCTAAAGAGAAAAGGAACACTGTTCTCAATTTTAACAATACTTTGACATATCGCAAACAGACGCTTCTCATTTCAGAGTAACACATATGCGTTTCTCACAAAAGCATTTCATGATATTCATACACTTTCAAAGAACGTGATTATCTTCCAAAGTAAAGCTTCTACAGAGAAAAGGAGCACTGTTCTCACTTTTAACCATACTTTGACATATCCCAAACAGACACTTCTCATTTCAGATTAGCACATGTGCGTTTCTCACAAAAGCATTTCATGAAATTCATACACATTCAAAGAACGTGATTATCTTTCAGAGCAAAGCTTCTACAGAGAAAAGGAACACTGTTCTCACTTTTGAACATACTTTGACATATCCCAAACAGACGCTTCTCCTTTCGGAGTAGCACATGTGGGTTTCTCACAAAAGCATTTCAAGAAATTCATACACTTTCAAAAAACGTGATTATCTTTCAAAATAAAGCTTCTACAGAGAAAAGAAAGACTCTTCTCACTTTTTACCATACTTTGACATATCCCAATCAGACGCTTCTCATTTCAGAGTAATACATGTTCGTTTCTCACAAAAGCATTTCATGAAATTCATACAATTTCAAAGTTCGTGATTATCTTTCAAAGTAAACTTCTACAGAGAAAAGGAACATTGTTCTCACTTTTAACCATATCTTTGACATATCCCAAACAGACGCTTCTCATTTCAGAGTAGCACATGTGCGTTTCTCACAAAAGCATTACATGAAAAAAACCAAAATTTTTTTTTTAAAAAAATTTTGTTTTTTTCAAAAAAGCATTACATAAATTCTTTTGCTTTCAAAGAACGTGATTATCTTTCAAAGCAAAGCTTCTAAGGAGAAGAGGAACACTGTTCTCACTTTTAACCATACTTTGACATATCCCAAACAGACGCTTCTCATTTCAGAGCAACACATGTGCGTTTCTCACAAAAGCATTTCATGAAATTCTTTGGTTTCAAAGAACGTGATCATCTTTCAACGTAAAGCTTCTACAGAGAAGAGGAACACTGTTCTCACTTTTAACCATACTTTGACATATCCCAAACAGACGCTTCTCATTTCAGAGTAACACATGTGCGTTTCTCACAAAAGCATTTCATGAAATTCATACACTTTCAAAGAACGTGATTATCTTTCAAAGCAAAGCTTCTACAGAGAAGAGGAACACTGTTCTCACTTTTAACCATACTTTGACATATCCCAAACAGACGCTTCTCATTTCAGAGTAGCACATGTGCGTTTCTCACAAAAGCATTTCATGAAATTCATACACTTTAAAAAAACGTGATTATCTTTCAAAGTAAAGCTTCTACAGAGAAAAGGAACACTGTTCTCACTTTTAACCATACTTTGACATATCCCAAACAGACGCTTCTCATTTCAGAGTAACACATGTGCGTTTCTCACAAAAGCATTTCATGAAATTAATACACTTTCAAAGAACGTGATTTTCTTTCAAAGCAAAGCTTCTACAGAGAAAAGGAACACTGTTCTCACTTTTAACCATACTTTGACATATCCCAAACAGACGCTTCTCATTTCAGAGTAACACATGTGCGTTTCTCACAAAAGCATTTCATGAACATCATACACTTTCAAAGAACGTGATTATCTTTCAAAGTAAAGCTTCTACAGAGAACAGGAACACTGTTCTCATTTTTAACCATACTTTGACATATCCCAAACAGACGCTTCTCATTTCAGAGTAACACATGTGCGTTTCTCACAAAAGCATTTCATGAAATTAATACACTTTCAAAGAACGTGATTTTCTTTCAAAGCAAAGCTTCTACAGAGAAAAGGAACACTGTTCTCACTTTTAACCATACTTTGAAATATCCCAAACAGACGCTTCTCATTTCAGAGTAACACATGTGCATTTCTCACAAAAGCATAACCTGAAATTCATACACTTTCAAATAACGTGATTATCTTTCAAAGTAAAGCTTCTACAGAGAAAAGGAACACTGTTCTCACTTTTAACCAGTCTTTGACATATCCCAAATAGACGGTTTTCATTTCAGAGTAACACATGAGCGTTTCTCACAAAAGCATTACATGAAATTCTTTCGCTTTCAAAGAACCTGATTATCTTTCAAAGTAAAAGCTTCTACAGAGAAAAGGAACACTGTTCTCACTTTTAACCATACTTTGACATATCCCAAACAGACGCTTCTCATTTCAGAGCAACACATGTGCGTTTCTCACAAAAGCATTTCATGAAATTCTTTTGCCTTCAAAGAACGTGATCATCTTTCTAAGTAAAGCTTCTACAGAGAAAAGGAACACTGTTCTCACTTTTAACCATTCTTTGACATATCCCAAATAGACGCTTCTCATTTCAGAGTAAGACATGAGCTTTTCTCACAAAAGCATTACATGAAAATCTTTCGCTTTCAACGAACCTGATTATCTTTCAAAGTAAAGCTTCTACAGAGAAAAGGAACACTGTTCTCACTTTTAACCATACTTTGACATATCCCAAACAGACGCTTCTCATTTCAGAGTAACACATGTGCGTTTCTCACAAAAGCATTTCATGAAATTCATACACTTTGAAAGAACGTGATTATCTTTCAAAGTAAAGCTTCTACAGAGAAAAGGAACACTGTTCTCACTTTTAACCATACTTTGACATATCCCAAACAGACGCTTCTCATTTCAGAGTAACACATGTGCGTTTCTCAAAAAAGCATTTCATGAAATTCATACACTTTCAAAGAACGTGATTATCTTTCAAAGTAAAGCTTCTACAGAGAAAAGGAACACTGTTCTCACTTTTAACCATACTTTGAAATATCTCAAACAGACGCTTCCCATTTCAGAGTAACACATGTGCGTTTCTCACAAAAGCATATCATGAAATTCATACACTTTCAAAGAACGTGATTATCTTTCAAAGTAAAGCTTCTACAGTTTAAAAGGAACACTGTTCTCACTTTTAACCATACTTTGACATATCCCAAACAGACGCTTCTCATTTCAGAGTAACAAATGTGCGTTTCTCACAAAAGAATTTCATGAAATTCTTTTGCCTTCAAAGAACGTGATTATCTTTCAAAGTAAAGCTTCTACAGAGAAAAGGAACACTGTTCTCACTTTTAACCATACTTTGACATATCCCAAACAGATGCTTCTCATTTCAGAGCAACACATGTGCGTTTCTCACAAAAGCATTTCATGAAATTCTTTTGCCTTCAAAGAACGTGATCATCTTTCTAAGTAAAGCTTCTACAGAGAAAAGGAACACTGTTCTCACTTTTAACCATTCTTTGACATATCCCAAATAGACGCTTCTCATTTCAGAGTAAGACATGAGCTTTTCTCACAAAAGCATTTCATGAAATTCATACACTTTCAAAGAACGTGATTATCTTTCAAAGCAAAGCTTCTAAGGAGAAAAGGAACACTGTTCTCACTTTTAACCATACTTTGACATATCTCAAACAGACGCTTCCCATTTCAGAGTAACACATGTGCGTTTCTCACAAAATCATTTCATGAAATTCATACATGTTCAAAGAACGTAATTATCTTTCAAAGTAAAGCTTCTACTGAGAAAAAGAACACTATTCTCACTTTTAACCATACTTTGACATATCCCAAACAGACGCTTCTCATTTCAGAGCAACACATGTGCGTTTCTCACAAAAGCATTTCATGAAATTCTTTGGTTTCAAAGAACGTGATCATGTTTCAACGTAAAGCTTCTACAGAGAAAAGGAACACTGTTCTCACTTTTAACCATACTTTGACATATCCCAAACAGACGCTTCTCATTTCAGAGTAACACATGTGCGTTTCTCACAAAAGCATTTCATGAAATTCATACACTTTCAAAGAACGTGATTATCTTTCAAATTAAAGCTTCTACAGAGAAAAGGAACACTGTTCTCACTTTTAACCATACTTTGACATATCCCAAACAGACCCTTCTCATTTCAGAGTAACACATGTGCGTTTCTCAAAAAACATTTCATGAAATTCATACACATTCAAAGAACGTGATTATCTTTCAAAGTAAAGCTTCTACAGAGAAAAGGAACACTGTTCTCACTTTTAACCATACTTTGACATATCCCAACAGACGCTTCTCATTTCAGAGTAACACATGTGCCTTTCTCACAAAAGCATATCATGAAATTCATACACTTTCAAGAACGTGATTATCTTTCAAAGTAAAGCTTCTACAGTTTAAAAGGAACACTGTTCTCACTTTTATCCATACTTTGACATATCCCAAACAGACGCTTCTCATTTAAGAGTAACACATGTGCGTTTCTCACAAAAGCATTTCATGAAATTCAGACACTTTCAAAGAACGTGATTATCTTTCAAAGCAAAGCTTCTACAGAGAAAAGAAACACTGTTCTCACTTTTAAACCATACTTTGACATATCCCAAACAGACGCTTCTCATTTCAGAGTAACACATGTGCGTTCTCACAAAAGCATATCATGAAATTCATACACTTTCAAAAAAGTGATTATCTTTCAAAGTAAAGCTTCTACAGAGAAAAGGAACACTGCTCTCACTTTTAAGCACACATTGACATATCCTATATAGACGCTTCTCATTTCAGAATAACACATGTGTGTTTCTCACAAAAGAATTACATGAAATTCTTTTGCTTTCAAAGAACGTGATTATCTTTCAAAGCAAAGCTTCTACAGAGAAAAGGAAAACTGTTCTCACTTTTAACCATACTTTGACATATCCCAAACAGACGCTTCTCATTTCAGAGTAGCACATGTGCGTTTCTCACAAAAGCATTTCATGAAATTCATACACTTTCTAAGAACGTGATTATCTTTCAAAGTAAAGCTTCTACAGAGAAAAGGAACACTGTTCTCACTTTTAACCATACTTTGACATATCCCAAACAGACGCTTCTCATTTCAGAGTAACACATGTGCGTTTCTCACAAAAGCATTTCATGAAATTCATACACTTCCAAAGAACGTGATTATCTTTCAGAGTAAAGCTTCTACAGAGAAAAGGAACACTGTTCTCACTTTTAACCATACTTTGACCTATCCCAAACAGACGCTTCTCATTTCAGAGTAACACATGTGCGTTTCTCACAAAAGCATTTCATGAAATTCATACACTTTCAAAGAACGTGATTATCTTTCAAATTAAAGCTTCTACAGAGAAAAGGAACACTGTTCTCACTTTTAACCATACTTTGACATATCCCAAACAGACGCTTCTCATTTCAGAGCAACACATGTGCGTTTCTCACAAAAGCATTTCATGAAATTCATACACTTTCAAAGAAACGTGATTATATTTCAAAGTAAAGCTTCTACAGAGAAAAGGAACACTGTTCTCACTTTTTACCATACTTTGACATATCCCAAACAGACGCTTCTCCTTTCAGAGTAACACATGTGCGTTCTCACAAAAGCATATCATGAAATTCATACACTTTCAAAGAACGTGATTATCTTTCAAAGTAAATCTTCTACAGAGAAAAGGAACACTGTTATCACTTTTAACCATACTTTGACATATCCCAAACAGACGCTTCTCATTTCAGAGTAACACATGTGCGTTTTCACAAAAGCATATCATGAAATTCATACACTTTCAAAGAACGTGATTATCTTTCAAAGTAAAACTTCAAAAGAGAAAAGGAACCCTATTCTTACTTTTAACCATACTTTGACATATCCCAAACAGACGCTTCTCATTTCAGAGTAACACATGTGCGTTTTCATAAAAGCATATCATGAAATTCATACACTTTCAAAGAAAGTGATTATCTTTCAAAGTAAAGCTTCTACAGAGAAAAGGAACACTGTTCTCACTGTTAACCATACTTTGACATATCCCAAACAGACACTTCTCATTTCAGAGTAGCACATGTGCGTTTCTCACAAAAGCATTTCATGAAATTCATACACATTCAAAGAACGTGATTATCTTTCAGAGCAAAGCTTCTACAGAGAAAAGGAACACTGTTCTCACTTTTAACCATACTTTGACATATCCCAAACAGATGCTTCTCATTTCAGAGTAGCACATGTGAGATTCTCACAAAAGCATTACATGAAATTCTTTTGCTTTCAAAGAACGTGATTATCTTTCAAAGCAAAGCTTCTAAAGAGAAAAGGAACACTGTTCTCAATTTTAACCATACTTTGACATATCCCAAACAGACGCTTCTCATTTCAGAGTAGCACATATGCGTTTCTCACAAAAGCATTTCATGATATTCATACACTTTCAAAGAACGTGATTATCTTCCAAAGTAAAGCTTCTACAGAGAAAAGGAGCACTGTTCTCACTTTTAACCATACTTTGACATATCCCAAACAGACACTTCTCATTTCAGAGTAGCACATGTGCGTTTCTCACAAAAGCATTTCATGAAATTCATACAAATTCAAAGAACGTGATTATCTTTCAGAGCAAAGCTTCTACAGAGAAAAGGAACACTGTTCTCACTTTTGAACATACTTTGAAATATCCCAAACAGACGCTTCTCCTTTCGGAGTAGCACATGTGGGTTTCTCACAAAAGCATTTCAAGAAATTCATACACTTTCAAAGAACGTGATTATCTTTCAAAGTAAAGCTTCTACAGAGAAAAGGAACACTTCTCTCAATTTTATCCATACTTTGACATATCGCAAACAGACGCTTCTCATTTCAGAGTAACACATGTGCGTTTCTCACAAAAGCATTTCATGAAATTCATAAAATTTCAAAGTTCGTGATTATCTTTCAAAGTAAACTTCTACAGAGAAAAGGAACATTGTTCTCACTTTTAACCATATCTTTGACATATCCCAAACAGACGCTTCTCATTTCAGAGTAGCACATGTGCGTTTCTCACAAAAACATTTCATGAAATTCATACACTTTCAAAGAACGTGATTATCTTTCATAGCAAAGCTTCTACAGAGAAAAGGAACACTGTTCTCACTTTTAACCATACTTTGACATATCCCAAACAGATGCTTCTCATTTCAGAATAGCACATGTGCGTTTCTCACAAAAGCATTACATGAAATTCTTTTGCTTTCAAAGAACGTGATTATCTTTCAAAGCAAAGCTTCTAAGGAGAAGAGGAACACTGTTCTCACTTTTAACCATACTTTGACATATCCCAAACAGACGCTTCTCATTTCAGAGTAACACATGTGCGTTTCTCACAAAAGCATTTCATGAAATTCATACACTTTCAAAGAACGTGATTATCTTTCAAAGCAAAGCTTCTACAGAGAAGAGGAACACTGTTCTCACTTTTAACCATACTTTGACATATCCCAAACAGACGCTTCTCATTTCAGAGTAGCACATGTGCGTTTCTCACAAAAGCATTTCATGAAATTCATACACTTTAAAAAAACGTGATTATCTTTCAAAGTAAAGCTTCTACAGAGAAAAGGAACACTGTTCTCACTTTTAACCATACTTTGACATATCCCAAACAGACGCTTCTCATTTCAGAGTAACACATGTGCGTTTCTCACAAAAGCATTTCATGAAATTAATACACTTTCCAAGAACGTGATTATCTTTCAAAGTAAAGCTTCTACAGAGAAAAGGAACACTGTTCTCACTTTTAACCATACTTTGACATATCCCAAACAGACGCTTCTCATTTCAGAGTAACACATGTGCGTTTCTCACAAAAGCATTTCATGAACATCATACACTTTCAAAGAACGTGATTATCTTTCAAAGTAAAGCTTCTACAGAGAACAGGAACACTGTTCTCATTTTTAACCATACTTTGACATATCCCAAACAGACGCTTCTCATTTCAGAGTAACACATGTGCGTTTCTCACAAAAGCATTTCATGAAATTAATACACTTTCAAAGAACGTGATTTTCTTTCAAAGCAAAGCTTCTACAGAGAAAAGGAACACTGTTCTCACTTTTAACCATACTTTGACATATCCCAAACAGACGCTTCTCATTTCAGAGTAACACATGTGCATTTCTCACAAAAGCATAACCTGAAATTCATACACTTTCAAAGAACGTGATTATCTTTCAAAGTAAAGCTTCTACAGAGAAAAGGAACACTGTTCTCACTTTTAACCAGTCTTTGACATATCCCAAATAGACGGTTTTCATTTCAGAGTAACACATGAGCGTTTCTCACAAAAGCATTACATGAAATTCTTTCGCTTTCAAAGAACCTGATTATCTTTCAAAGTAAAAGCTTCTACAGAGAAAAGGAACACTGTTCTCACTTTTAACCATACTTTGACATATCCCAAACAGACGCTTCTCATTTCAGAGCAACACATGTGCGTTTCTCACAAAAGCATTTCATGAAATTCTTTTGCCTTCAAAGAACGTGATCATCTTTCTAAGTAAAGCTTCTACAGAGAAAAGGAACACTGTTCTCACTTTTAACCATTCTTTGACATATCCCAAATAGACGCTTCTCATTTCAGAGTAAGACATGAGCTTTTCTCACAAAAGCATTACATGAAAATCTTTCGCTTTCAACGAACCTGATTATCTTTCAAAGTAAAGCTTCTACAGAGAAAAGGAACACTGTTCTCACTTTTAACCATACTTTGACATATCCCAAACAGACGCTTCTCATTTCAGAGTAGCACATGTGCGTTTCTCACAAAAGCATTTCATGAAATTCATACACTTTGAAAGAACGTGATTATCTTTCAAAGTAAAGCTTCTACAGAGAAAAGGAACACTGTTCTCACTTTTAACCATACTTTGACATATCCCAAACAGACGCTTCTCATTTCAGAGTAACACATGTGCGTTTCTCATAAAAGCATTTCATGAAATTCATACACTTTCAAAGAACGTGATTATCTTTCAAAGTAAAGCTTCTACAGAGAAAAGGAACACTGTTCTCACTTTTAACCATACTTTGACATATCTCAAACAGACGCTTCCCATTTCAGAGTAACACATGTGCGTTTCTCACAAAAGCATAACATGAAATTCATACACTTTCAAAGAACGTGATTATCTTTCAAAGTAAAGCTTCTACAGTTTAAAAGGAACACTGTTCTCACTTTTAACCATACTTTGACATATCCCAAACAGACGCTTCTCATTTCAGAGTAACAAATGTGCGTTTCTCACAAAAGAATTTCATGAAATTCTTTTGCCTTCAAAGAACGTGATTATCTTTCAAAGCAAAGCTTCTACAGAGAAAAGGAACACTGTTCTCACTTTTAACCATACTTTGACATATCCCAAACAGACGCTTCTCATTTCAGAGTAACACATGTGCGTTTCTCACAAAATCATTTCATGAAATTCATACATGTTCAAAGAACGTAATTATCTTTCAAAGTAAAGCTTCTACTGAGAAAAAGAACACTATTCTCACTTTTAACCATACTTTGACATATCCCAAACAGACGCTTCTCATTTCAGAGCAACACATGTGCGTTTCTCACAAAAGCATTTCATGAAATTCTTTGGTTTCAAAGAACGTGATCATGTTTCAACGTAAAGCTTCTACAGAGAAAAGGAACACTGTTCTCACTTTTAACCATACTTTGACATATCCCAAACAGACGCTTCTCATTTCAGAGTAACACATGTGTGTTTCTCACAAAAGCATTTCATGAAATTCATACACTTTCAAAGAACGTGATTATCTTTCAACGTAAAGCTTCTACATAGAAAAGGAACACTGTTCTCTCTTTTAACCATACTTTGACATATCCCAAACAGACCCTTCTCATTTCAGAGTAACACATGTGCGTTTCTCAAAAAATCATTTCAAGAAATTCATACACATTCAAAGAACGTGATTATCTTTCAAAGTAAAGCTTCTACAGAGAAAAGGAACACTGTTCTCACTTTTAACCATACTTTGACATATCCCAACAGACGCTTCTCATTTCAGAGTAACACATGTGCCTTTCTCACAAAAGCATATCATGAAATTCATACACTTTCAAGAACGTGATTATCTTTCAAAGTAAAGCTTCTACAGTTTAAAAGGAACACTGTTCTCACTTTTATCCATACTTTGACATATCCCAAACAGACGCTTCTCATTTCAGAGTAACACATGTGCGTTTCTCACAAAAGCATTTCATGAAATTCATACAATTTCAAAGAACGTGATTATCTTTCAAAGCAAAGCTTCTCCAGAGAAAAGGAACACTGTTCTCACTTTTAACCATACTTTGACCTATCCCAAACAGACGCTTCTCATTTCAGAGTAACACATGTGCGTTTCTCACAAAAGCATTTCATGAAATTCATACACTTTCAAAGAACGTGATTATCTTTCAAAGTAAAGCTTCTACAGAGAAAAGGAACACTGTTCTCACTTTTAACCATACTTTGACATATCCCAAATAGACGCTTCTCATTTCAGAGCAACATATGTGCGTTTCTCACAAAAGCATTTCATGAAATTCATACACTTTCAAAGAACGTGATTATCTTTCAAAGTAAAGCTTCTACAGAGAAAAGGAACACTGTTCTCACTTTTTACCATACTTTGACATATCCCAAACAGACGCTTCTCCTTTCAGAGTAACACATGTGCGTTCTCACAAAAGCATATCATGAAAATCATACACTTTCAAAGAACGTGATTATCTTTCAAAGTAAAGCTTCTACAGAGAAAAGGAACCCTATTCTTACTTTTAACCATACTTTGACATATCCCAAACAGACGCTTCTCATTTCAGAGTAACACATGTGCGTTTTCATAAAAGCATATCATGAAATTCATACACTTTCAAAGAAAGTGATTATCTTTCAATGTAAAGCTTCTCCAGAGAAAAGGAACACTGCTCTCACTTTTAACCATACTTTGACATATCCCAAATAGATGGTTCTCATTTCAGAGTAACACATGTGCGTTTCTCACAAAAGCATTACATGAAATTCTTTTGCTTTCCAAGAACGTGTTTATCTTTCAAAGCAAAGCTTCTACAGAGAAAAGGAACACTGTTCTCACTTTAAACCATACTTTGCCATATCCCAAACAGACTCTTCTCATTTCAGAGTAACACATGTGCGTTTCTCACAAAAGCATTTCATGAAATTTATACACTTTCAAACAAAGTGATTATCTTTCAAAGCAAAGCTTCTACAGAGTAAAGGAACACTGTTCTCACTTTTAACCATACTTTGACATATCCCAAATAGATTGTTCTCATTTCAGAGTAACACATGTGCGTTTCTCAAAAAAGCATATCATGAAATTCATACACTTTGAAAGAACGTCATTATCTTTCAAAGTAAAGCTTCTACAGAGAAAAGGAACACTGTTATCAATTTTACCATAGTTTGACATATCCCAAACAGACGCTTCTCATTTCAGAGTAACGCATGTGCGTTTCTCACAAAAGCATTTCATGAAATTCTTTTGCTTTCAAAGAACGTGATTATCTTTCAAAGCAAAACTTCTACAGAGAAAAGGAACACTGTTCTTACTTTTAACCATACTTTGACATATCCCAAATAGATTGTTCTCATTTCAGAGTAACACATGTGCGTTTCTCACAAAAGCATTTCATGAAATTCATACACTTTCAAAGAACGTGATTATCATTCAAAGTAAAACTTCTACAGAGAATAGGAACAATGTTCTCACTTTTAACCATATTTTAACATATCCCAAACAGACGCTTCTCATTTCAGAGTAACACATGTGCGTTTCTCACAAAAGCATTTCATGAAATTCATACACTTTCAAAGAACGTGATTATCTTTCAAAGTAACGATTCTACAGAGAAAACGAACACTGTTCTCACTTTAAACCATACTTTGACATATCCCAAACAGACGCTTCTCATTTCAGAGTAACACATGTGCGTTTCTCACAAAAGCAATTCATGAAATTCATACACTTTCAAAGAACGTGATTATCTTTCAAAGTAAAGCTTCTACAGAGAAAAGGAACACTGTTCTCACTTTTAACCATACTTTGAGATATCCCAAACAGACGCTTCTCATTTCAGAGTAACACATGTGTGTTTCTCACAAAAGCATTTCATGAAATTCTTTTGCTTTCAAAGAACGTGATTATCTTTCAAAGCAAAGCTTCAACAGAGAAAAGGAACACTGTTCTCACTTTTAACCATACTTTGACATATCCCAAACAGACGCTTCTCATTTCAGAGTAGGACATGTGCGTTTCTCACAAAAGCATTTCATGAAATTCATACACTTTCAAAGAACGTGATTATCTTTCAAAGTAAAGCTTCTACAGAGAAAAGGAACAGGGTTCTCACTTTTCACCATACTTTGACATATCCCTAACAGACGCTTCTCATTTCAGAGTAACACATGTGCGTTTCTCACAAAAGTATTTCATGAAATTCATACACTTTGAAAGAACGTGATTATCTTTCAAAGTAATGCTTCTACAGAGAAAAGGAACACTGTTCTCAATTTTAACCATACTTTGATATATCCCAAACAGACGCTTCTCATTTCAGAGTAACACATGTGTGTTCTCAAAAAAGCATAACATGAAATTAATACACCTTCAAAGAACGCGATTATCTTTCAAAGTTAAGCTTCCACAGAGAATAGGAACACTGTTCTCACTTTTAACCATACTTTGACATATCCCAAATAGATGCTTCTCATTTCAGAGTAGCACATGTGCATTTCTCACAAAAGCATTACATGAAATTCATACACTTTCAAAAGACGTGATTATCTTTCAAAGTAAAGCTTCTACAGAGAAAAGGAACATTGTTCTCACCTTTAACCATACTTTGACATATCCCAAACAGACGCTTCTCATTTCAGAGTAACACATGTGTGTTTCTCACAAAAGCATTTCATGAAATTCATACACTTTGAAAGAACGTGATTATCTTTCAAAGTAAAGCTTCTACAGTTTAAAAGGAACACTGTTCTCACTTTTAACCATACTTTGACATATCCCAAACAGACGCTTCTCATTTCAGAGTAACACATGTGCGTTTCTCACAAAAGCATATCATGAAATTCATACACTTTGAAAGAACGTCATTATCTTTCAAAGTAAAGCTTCTACAGAGAAAAGGAACACTGTTATCAATTTTACCATAGTTTGACATATCCCAAACAGACGCTTCTCATTTCAGAGTAACGCATGTGCGTTTCTCACAAAAGCATTTCATGAAATTCTTTTGCTTTCAAAGAACGTGATTATCTTTCAAAGCAAAACTTCTACAGAGAAAAGGAACACTGTTCTTACTTTTAACCATACTTTGACATATCCCAAACAGACGCTTCTCATTTCAGAGTAACACATGTGCGTTTCTCACAAAAGCATTTCATGAAATTCTTTTGCTTTCAAAGAACGTGATTATCTTTCAAAATAAAGCTTCTACAGAGAAAAGGAACACTGTTCTCACTTTTAACCATACTTTGACATATCCCAAATAGACGCTTCTCATTTCAGAGTAACACATGTGCGTTCTCACAAAAGCATATCATGAAATTAATACACTTTCAAAGAACCCGATTATCATTCAAAGTTAAGCTTCCACAAAGAAAAGGAACACTGTTCTCACTTTTAACCATACTTTGACATATCCCAAATAGATGCTTCTCATTTCAGAGTAGCACATGTGCATTTCTCACAAAAGTATTTCTTGAAATTCATACACTTTCAAAAAACGTGATTATCTTTCAAAGTAAAGCTTCTTCAGAGAAAAGGAACACTGTTCTCACTTTTAACCATACTTTGACATATCCCAAACAGACGCTTCTCATTTCAGAGTAACACATGTGCGTTTCTCACAAAAGCATTTCATGAAATTCATACACTTTCAAA
Source organism: Microtus agrestis (assembly GCA_902806775.1). Lineage (NCBI taxonomy): Eukaryota > Metazoa > Chordata > Mammalia > Rodentia > Cricetidae > Microtus > Microtus agrestis. Next base: position 11,494 of record CADCXT010006945.1, on the reverse strand, counting down.
GAACGTGATTATCTTTCAAAGTAAACCTTCTACAGAGAAAAGGAACACTGTTTTCACTTTTAACCATACTTGACATATCTCAAACAAATGCTTCTCATTTCAAAGTAGCACATGTGCGTTTCTCACAAAAGCATTTCATGAAATTCATACAATTTCAAAGAACGTGATTATCGTTCAAAGCAAAGCTTCTACAGAGAAAAGGAACACCGTTCTCACTTTTAACCATACTTTGACATAACCCAAACAGACGCTTCTCCTTTCAGAGTAACACATGTGCGTTTCTCACAAAAGCATAACATGAAATTCATACACTTTCAAACAAAGTGATTATCTTTCAAAGCAAAGCTTCTACAGAGAAAAGGAACACTGTTCTCACTTTTAACCATACTTTGACATATTTCAAATAGATTGTTCTCATTTCAGAGTAACACATGTGCGTTTCTCACAAAAGCATTTCATGAAATTCTTTTGCTTTCAAAGAACGTGATTATCTTTCAAAGCAAAGCTTCTACAGTTTAAAAGGAACACTGTTCTCACTTTTAACCATACTTTGACATATCCCAAACAGACGCTTCTCATTTCAGAGTAGCACATGTGCGTTTCTCACAAAAGCATTTCATGAAATTCATACACTTTCAAAGAACGTGATTATCTTTCAAAGTAAAACTTCTACAGAGAATAGGAACACTGTTCTCACTTTTAACCATACTTTGACATATCCCAAACAGACGCTTCTATTTCAGATTAACACATGTGCGTTTCTCACAAAAGCATTTCATGAAATTCATACATGTTCAAAGAACGTGATTATCTTTCAAAGTAAAGCTTCTACAGAGAAAACGAACACTGTTCTCACTTTAAACCATACTTTGACATATCCCAAACAGACGCTTCTCATTTCAGAGTAACACATGTGCGTTTCTCACAAAAGCATTTCATGAAATTTATACACTTTCAAACAAAGTGCTTATCTTTCAAAGCAAAGCTTCTACATAGAAAAGGAACACTGTTCTCACTTTTAACCATACTTTGACATATCCCAAATAAATTGTTCTCATTTCAGAGTAACACATGTGCGTTTCTCACAAAAGCATTACATGAAATTCATACACTTTCAAAAGACGTGATTATCTTTCAATGTAAAGCTTCTACAGAGAAAAGGAACACTGTTCTCACTTTTAACCATACTTTGACATATCCCAAATAGACGCTTCTCATTTCAGAGTAACACATGTGCGTTACTCACAAAAGCATTTCATGAAATTTATACACTTTCAAACAAAGTGATTATCTTTCAAAGCAAAGCTTCTACAGAGTAAAGGAACACTGTTCTCACTTTTAACCATACTTTGACATATCCCAAATAGATTGTTCTCATTTCAGAGTAACACATGTGCGTTTCTCACAAAAGCATTTCATGAAATTCATACACTTTCAAAGAACGTGATTATCATTCAAAGTAAAACTTCTACAGAGAATAGGAACAATGTTCTCACTTTTAACCATATTTTGACATATCCCAAACAGACGCTTCTCATTTCAGAGTAACACATGTGCGTTTCTCACAAAAGCATTTCATGAAATTCATACACTTTCAAAGAACGTGATTATCTTTCAAAGTAACGATTCTACAGAGAAAACGAACACTGTTCTCACTTTAAACCATACTTTGACATATCCCAAACAGATGCTTCTCATTTCAGAGTAACACATGTGCGTTTCTCACAAAAGCATTTCATGAAATTCATACACTTTCAAAGAACGTGATTATCTTTATAAAGTAAAGCTTCTACAGAGAAAAGGAACACTGTTCTCACTTTTAACCATACTTTGACATATCCCAAATAGACGCTTCTCATTTCAGAGTAACACATGTGCGTTTCTCACAAAAGCATTTCATGAAATTCTTTTGCTTTCAAAGAACGTGATTATCTTTCAAAGCAAAGCTTCTACAGAGAAAAGGAACACTGTTCTCACTTTTAACCATACTTTGACATATCCCAAACAGACGCTTCTCATTTCAGAGTAACACATGTGCGTTTCTCACAAAAGCATTTCATGAAATTCATACACTTTGAAAGAACGTGATTATCTTTCAAAGTAAAGCTTCTACAGTTTAAAAGGAACACTGTTCTCACTTTTAACCATACTTTGACATATCCCAAACAGACGCTTCTCATTTCAGAGTAACACAAGTGTGTTTCTCACAAAAGCATTTCATGAAATTCATACACTTTCAAAGAACGTGATTATCTTTCAAAGTAAAGCTTCTACAGAGAAAAGGAACACTGTTCTCAATTTTACCATACTTTGACATATCCCAAATAGACGCTTCTCATTTCAGAGTAACGCATGTGCGTTTCTCACAAAAGCATTTCATGAAATTCTTTTGCTTTCAAAGAACGTGATTATCTTTCAAAGCAAAGCTGCTACAGAGAAAAGGAACACTGTTCTCACTTTTAACCATACTTTGACATATCCCACATAAATTGTTCTCATTTCAGAGTAACACATGTGCGTTTCTCACAAAAGCATTACATGAAATTCATACACTTTGAAAGAACGTGATTATCTTTCAAAGTAAAGCTTTACAGAGAAAAGGAACACTGTTCTCACTTTTAACCATACTTTGACATATCCCAAACAGACGCTTCTCATTTCAGAGTAGCACATGTGCGTTTCTCACAAAAGCATTTCATGAAATTCATACACTTTCAAAGAACGTGATTATCTTTCAAAGTAAAGCTTCTACAGTTTAAAAGTAACACTGTTCTCACTTTTAACCATACTTTGACATATCCCAAACAGACGCTTCTCATTTCAGAGTAACACATGTGCGTTTCTCACAAAAGCATATCATGAAATTCATACACTTTCAAAGAACGTCATTATCTTTCAAAGTAAAGCTTCTACAGAGAAAAGGAACACTGTTCTCAATTTTACCATACTTTGACATATCCCAAACTGACGCTTCTCATTTCAGAGTAACACATGTGCGTTTCTCACAAAAGCATTTCATGAAATTCATACACTTTCAAAGAACGTGATTATCTTTCAAATTAAAGCTTCTACAGAGAAAAGGAACACTGTTCTCACTTTTAACCATACTTTGACATATCCCAAACAGACGCTTCTCATTTCAGAGTAACGCATGTGCGTTTCTCACAAAAGCATTTCATGAAATTATTTTGCTTTCAAAGAACGTGATTATCTTTCAAAGTAAAGCTTCTACAGAGAAAAGGAACACTGTTCTCACTTTTAACCATACTTTGACATATCCCAAATAGATTGTTCTCATTTCAGAGTAACACATGTGCGTTTCTCACAAAAGCATTTCATGAAATTCATACACTTTGAAAGAACGTGATTATCTTTCAAAGTAAAGCTTCTACAGTTTAAAAGGAACACTGTTCTCACTTTTAACCATACTTTGACATATCCCAAATAGACGCTTCTCATTTCAGAGTAACACAAGTGCGTTTCTCACAAAAGCATATCATGAAATTCATACACTTTCAAAGAACGTCATTATCTTTCAAAGTAAAGCTTCTACAGAGAAAAGGAACACTGTTCTCAATTTTACCATACTTTGACATATCCCAAATAGACGCTTCTCATTTCAGAGTAACACATGTGCGTTTCTCACAAAAGCATTTCATGAAATTCTTTTGCTTTCAAAGAACGTGATTATCTTTCAAAGCAAAGCTGCTACAGAGAAAAGGAACACTGTTCTCACTTTTAACCATACTTTGACATATCCCACATAAATTGTTCTCATTTCAGAGTAACACATGTGCGTTTCTCACAAAAGCATTTCATGAAATTCATACACTTTGAAAGAACGTGATTATCTTTCAAAGTAAAGCTTCTACAGAGAAATCGAACACTGTTCTCACTTTTAACCATACTTTGACATATCCCAAACAGACGCTTCTCATTTCAGAGTAACACATGTGCGTTTCTCACAAAAGCATTTCATGAAATTCATACACTTTCAAAGAACGTGATTATCTTTCAAAGTAAAGCTTCTACAGTTTAAAAGTAACACTGTTCTCACTTTTAACCATACTTTGACATATCCCAAATAGACGCTTCTCATTTCAGAGTAACACATGTGCGTTTCTCACAAAAGCATATCATGAAATTCATACACTTTCAAAGAACGTCATTATCTTTCAAAGTAAAGCTTCTACAGAGAAAAGGAACACTGTTCTCAATTTTACCATACTTTGACATATCCCAAACTGACGCTTCTCATTTCAGAGTAACACATGTGCGTTTCTCACAAAAGCATTTCATGAAATTCTTTTGCTTTCAAAGAACGTGATTATCTTTCAAAGTAAAGCTTCTACAGAGAAAAGGAACACTGTTCTCACTTTTAACCATACTTTGACATATCCCAAACAGACGCTTCTCATTTCAGAGTAACGCATGTGCGTTTCTCACAAAAGCATTTCATGAAATTCTTTTGCTTTCAAAGAACGTGATTATCTTTCAAAGTAAAGCTTCTACAGAGAAAAGGAACACTGTTCTCACTTTTAACCATACTTTGACATATCCCAAACAGACGCTTCTCCTTTCAGAGTAACACATGTGCGTTTCTCACAAAAGCATTTCATGAAATTCTTTTGCTTTCAAAGAACGTGATTATCTTTAAAAGTAAAGCTTCTACAGAGAAAAAGAACACTGTTTTCACTTTTAACCATACTTTGACATATCCCAAATAAATTGTTCTCATTTCAGAGTAACACATGTGCGTTTCTCACAAAAGCATTTCATGAAATTCATACACTTTCAAAGAACGTGATTATCTTTCAAAGTAAAGCTTCTACAGAGAAAAGGAACACTGTTCTCACTTTTAACCATACTTTGACATATCCCAAACAGACGCTTCTCATTTCAGAGTAACACATGTGCGTTTCTCACAAAAGCATTTCATGAAATTCATACACTTTCAAAGAACGTGATTATCTTTCAAGGTAAAGCTTTTAAACGGACACTGTTCTCACTTTTAACCATACTTTGACATATCCCAAACAGACGCTTCTCATTTCAGAGTAACACATGTGCGTTTCTCACAAAAGCATATCATGAAATTCATACACTTTCAAAGAACGTCATTATCTTTCAAAGTAAAGCTTCTACAGAGAAAAGGAACACTGTTCTCACTTTTAACCATACTTTGACATATCCCAAACTGACACTTCTCATTTCAGAGTAACACATGTGCGTTTCTCACAAAAGCATTTCATGAAATTCTTTTGCTTTCAAAGAACGTGATTATCTTTCAAAGCAAAGCTTCTACAGAGAAAAGGAACACTGTTCTCACTTTTAACCATACTTTGACATATCCCAAACAGACGCTTCTCATTTCAGAGTAACACATGTGCGTTCTCACAAAAGCATATCATGAAATTCATACACTTTCAAAGAACGTGATTATCTTTCAAAGCAAAGCTTCTACAGAGAAAAGGAACACTGTTCTCACTTTTAACCATACTTTGACATATCCCAAACAGACGCTTCTCATTTCAGAGTAACACATGTGCGTTTCTCACAAAAGCATTTCATGAAATTTATACACTTTAAAACAAAGTGATTATCTTTCAAAGCAAAGCTTCTACAGAGTAAAGGAACACTGTTCTCACTTTTAAATATACTTTGACATATCCCAAATAGATTGTTCTCATTTCAGAGTAACACATGTGCGTTTCTCACAAAAGCATTTCATGAAATTCATACACTTTCAAAGAACGTGATTATCATTCAAAGTAAAACTTCTACAGAGAATAGGAACAAGGTTCTCACTTTTAACCATATTTTGACATATCCCAAACAGACGCTTCTCATTTCAGAGTAACACATGTGCGTTTCTCACAAAAGCATTTCATGAAATTCATACACTTTCAAAGAACGTGATTATCTTTCAAAGTAACGATTCTACAGAGAAAACGAACACTGTTCTCACTTTAAACCATATTTTGACATATCCCAAACAGACGCTTCTCATTTCAGAGTAACACATGTGCGTTTCTCACAAAAGCATTTCATGAAATTTATACACTTTCAAAGAACGTGATTATCTTTCAAAGTAAAGCTTCTACAGAGAAAAGGAACACTGTTCTCACTTTTAACCATAATTTGACATATCCCAAATAGACGCTTCTCATTTCAGAGTAACACATGTGCGTTTCTCACAAAGGCATTTCATGAAATTCTTTTGCTTTCAAAGAACGTGATTATCTTCCAAAGCAAAGCTTCAACAGAGAAAAGGAACACTGTTCTCACTTTTAACCATACTTTGACATATCCCAAACAGACGCTTCTCATTTCAGAGTAGGACATGTGCGTTTCTCACAAAAGCATTTCATGAAATTCATACACTTTCAAAAGACGTGATTATCTTTCAAAGTAAAGCTTCTACAGAGAAAAGGAACACTGTTCTCACCTTTAACCATACTTTACATATCCCAAAAAAAGGTTTCTCTTTTCAGAGTAAGACATGTCCAAAAGACGTTTCTCAATTTCACAAAAAGCATTTCATGAAATTCATACACTTTCAAAGAACGTGATTATCTTTCAAAGTAAAGCTTCTACAGTTTAAAAAGGAACACTGTTCTCACTTTTAACCATACTTTGACATATCCCAAACAGACGCTTCTCATTTCAGAGTAACACATGTGCGTTTCTCACAAAAGCATTTCATGAAATTCTTTTGCTTTCAAAGAACGTGATTATCTTTCAAAGCAAAGCTTCTACAGAGAAAAGGAACACTGTTCTCACTTTTAACCATACATTGACATATCCCAAACAGACGCTTCTCATTTCAGAGTAACACATGTGCGTTTCTCACAAAAGCATTTCATGAAATTCTTTCACTTTCAAAGAACGTGATTATCTTTCAAAGTAAAGCTTCTACAGAGAAAAGGAACACTGTACTCACTTTTAACCATACTTTGACATATCCCAAATAAAACGCTTCTCATTTCAGAGTAACACATGTGCGTTCTCTCACAAAAGCATTACATGAAATTCATACACTTTCAAAGAACGTGATTATCTTTCAAAGTAAAGCTTCTACAGAGAAAAGGAACACTGTTCTCACTTTTAACCATACTTTGACATATCCCAAACAGACGCTTCTCATTTCAGAGTAGCACATGTGCGTTTCTCACAAAAGCATTTCATGAAATTCATACACTTTCAAAGAACGTGATTATCTTTCAAAGTAAAGCTTCTACAGTTTAAAAGGAACACTGTTCTCACTTTTAACCATACTTTGACATATCCCAAACAGACGCTTCTCATTTCAGAGTAACACATGTGCGTTTCTCACAAAAGCATTTCATGAAATTCATACACTTTCAAAGAACGTGATTATCTTTCAAAGTAAAGCTTCTACAGAGAAAAGGAACACTGTTCTCACTTTTAAACATACTTTGACATATCCCAAACAGACACTTCTCATTTCAGAGTAACACATGTGCGTTTCTCACAAAAGCATTTCATGAAATTCATACACTTTCAAAGAACGTGATTATCTTTCAAAGTAAAGCTTCTACAGAGAAAAGGAACACTGTTCTCAATTTTAACCATACTTTGACTTATCCCAAACAGACGCTTCTCATTTCAGAGTAACACATGTGCGTTTCTCACAAAAGCATTTCATGAAATTCATACACTTTCAAAGAACGTGATTATCAATAAAAGTAAAACTTCTACAGAGAATAGGAACAATATTCTCACTTTTAACCATATTTTGACATATCCCAAACAGACGCTTCTCATTTCAGAGTAACACATGTGCGTTTCTCACAAAAGCATTTCATGAAATTCATACACTTTCAAAGAACGTGATTATCTTTCAAAGTAAAGATTCTACAGAGAAAAGGAACACTGTTCTCACTTTTAACCATACTTTGACATATCCCAAACAGACGCTTCTCATTTCAGAGTAACACATGTGCGTTTCTCACAAAAGCATTTCATGAAATTCTTTTGCTTTCAAAGAACGTGATTATCTTTCAAAGCAAAGCTGCTACAGAGAAAAGGAACACTGTTCTCACTTTTAACCATACTTTGACATATCCCAAACAGACGCTTCTCATTTCAGAGTAACACATGTGCGTTTCTCACAAAAGCATTACATGAAATTCATACACTTTCAAAGAACGTGATTATCTTTCAAAGTAAAGCTTCTACAGAGAAAAGGAACACTGTTCTCACTTTTAACCATACTTTGACATATCCCAAACAGACGCTTCTCATTTCAGAGTAACACATGTGCGTTTCTCACAAAAGCATTTCATGAAATTCATACACTTTCAAAGAACGTGATTATCTTACAAAGTAAAGCTTCTACAGATTAAAAGGAACACTGTTCTCACTTTTAACCATACTTTGACATATCCCAAATAGACGCTTCTCATTTCAGAGTAACACATGTGCGTTTCTCACAAAAAGCATATCATGAAATTCATACACTTTCAAAGAACGTGATTATCTTTCAAAGTAAAGCTTCTACAGAGAAAAGGAACACTGTTCTCAATTTTAACCATACTTTGACATATCCCAAACAGACGCTTCTCATTTCAGAGTAACACATGTGCGTTTCTCACAAAAGCATTTCATGAAATTCATACACTTTCAAAGAACGTGATTATCTTTCAAATTAAAGCTTCTACAGAGAAAAGGAACACTGTTCTCACTTTTAACCATACTTTGACATATCCCAAACAGACGCTTCTCATTTCAGAGTAACGCATGTGCGTTTCTCACAAAAGCATTTCATGAAATTCATTTTCCTTTCAAAGAACGTGATTATCTTTCAAAGTAAAGCTTCTACAGAGTAAAGGAACACTGTTCTCACTTTTAACCATACTTTGACATATCCCAAATAGATGGTTCTCATTTCAGAGTAACACATGTGCGTTTCTCACAAAAGCATTTCATGAAATTCTATACACTTTGAAAGAACGTGATTATCTTTCAAAGTAAAGCTTCTACAGTTTTAAAAGGAACACTGTTCTCACTTTTAACCATACATTGACATATCCCAAACAGACGCTTCTCATTTCAGAGTAACACATGTGCGTTTCTCACAAAAGCATTTCATGAAATTCTTTTGCTTTCAAAGAACGTGATTATCTTTCAAAGTAAAGCTTCTACAGAGAAAAGGAACACTGTACTCACTTTTAACCATACTTTGACATATCCCAAATAAATTGTTCTGATTTCAGAGTAACACATGTGCGTTTCTCACAAAAGCATTACATGAAATTCATACACTTTGAAAGAACGTGATTATCTTTCAAAGTAAAGCTTCTACAGAGAAAAGGAACACTGTTCTCACTTTTAACCATACTTTGACATATCCCAAACAGACGCTTCTCATTTCAGAGTAGCACATGTGCGTTTCTCACAAAAGCATTTCATGAAATTCATACACTTTCAAAGAACGTGATTATCTTTCAAAATAAAGCTTCTACAGTTTAAAAGGAACACTGTTCTCACTTTTAACCATACTTTGACATATCCCAAACAGACGCTTCTGATTTCAGAGTAACACATGTGCGTTTCTCACAAAAGCATTTCATGAAATTCATACACTTTCAAAGAACGTGATTATCTTTCAAAGTAAAGCTTCTACAGAGAAAAGGAACACTGTTCTCACTTTTAAACATACTTTGACATATCCCAAACAGACACTTCTCATTTCAGAGTAACACATGTGCGTTTCTCACAAAAGCATTTCATGAAATTCATACACTTTCAAAGAACGTGATTATCTTTCAAAGTAAAGCTTCTACAGAGAAAAGGAACACTGTTCTCAATTTTAACCATACTTTGACTTATCCAAACAGACGTTTCTCATTTCAGAGTAACACATGTGCGTTTCTCACAAAAGCATTTCATGAAATTCATACACTTTCAAAGAACGTGATTATCAATAAAAGTAAAACTTCTACAGAGAATAGGAACAATATTCTCACTTTTAACCATATTTTGACATATCCCAAACAGACGCTTCTCATTTCAGAGTAACACATGTGCGTTTCTCACAAAAGCATTTCATGAAATTCATACACTTTCAAAGAACGTGATTATCTTTCAAAGTAATGATTCTACAGAGAAAACGAACACTGTTCTCACTTTAAACCATACTTTGACATATCCTAAACAGACGCTTCTCATTTCAGAGTAACACATGTGCGTTTCTCACAAAAGCATTTCATGAAATTCTTTTTGGCTTTCAAAGAACGTGATTATCTTTCAAAGCAAAGCTGCTACAGAGAAAAGGAACACTGTTCTCACTTTTAACCATACTTTGACATATCCCACATAAATTGTTCTCATTTCAGAGTAACACATGTGCGTTTCTCACAAAAGCATTTCATGAAATTCATACACTTTGAAAGAACGTGATTATCTTTCAAAGTAAAGCTTTACAGAGAAAAGGAACACTGTTCTCACTTTTAACCATACTTTGACATATCCCAAACAGACGCTTCTCATTTCAGAGTAGCACATGTGCGTTTCTCACAAAAGCATTTCATGAAATTCATACACTTTCAAAGAACGTGATTATCTTTCAAAGTAAAGCTTCTACAGTTTAAAAGTAACACTGTTCTCACTTTTAACCATACTTTGACATATCCCAAATAGACGCTTCTCATTTCAGAGTAACACATGTGCGTTTCTCACAAAAGCATATCATGAAATTCATACACTTTCAAAGAACGTCATTATCTTTCAAAGTAAAGCTTCTACAGAGAAAAGGAACACTGTTCTCAATTTTAACCATACTTTGACATATCCCAAACTGACGCTTCTCATTTCAGAGTAACACATGTGCGTTTCTCACAAAAGCATTTCATGAAATTCATACACTTTCAAAGAACGTGATTATCTTTCAAATTAAAGCTTCTACAGAGAAAAGGAACACTGTTCTCACTTTTAACCATACTTTGACATATCCCAAACAGACGCTTCTCATTTCAGAGTAACGCATGTGCGTTTCTCACAAAAAGCATTTCATGAAATTATTTTGCTTTCAAAGAACGTGATTATCTTTCAAAGCAAAGCTTCTACAGAGTAAAGGAACACTGTTCTCACTTTTAACCATACTTTGACATATCCCAAATAGATTGTTCTCATTTCAGAGTAACACATGTGCGTTTCTCACAAAAGCATTTCATGAAATTCATACACTTTGAAAGAACGTGATTATCTTTCAAAGTAAAGCTTCTACAGTTTAAAAGGAACACTGTTCTCACTTTTAACCATACTTTGACATATCCCAAATAGACGCTTCTCATTTCAGAGTAACACAAGTGCGTTTCTCACAAAAGCATATCATGAAATTCATACACTTTCAAAGAACGTCATTATCTTTCAAAGTAAAGCTTCTACAGAGAAAAGGAACACTGTTCTCAATTTTACCATACTTTGACATATCCCAAATAGACGCTTCTCATTTCAGAGTAACGCATGT
>CADCXT010006944.1:0-26033 GCA_902806775.1 Microtus agrestis | reverse complement strand
ACAAAAGCATTTCCTCTATGAAATTCATACACTTTCAAAGGAACGTGATTATCTTTCAAAGTAAAGCTTCGAAGCAGAGAAAAGGAACACTGTTCTCAATTTTAACCCATACTTTGACATATTCCAAATAGACGCATCTCATTTCAGAATAACACATGCGCGTTTCTCCCAAAAGCATTACATGAAATTCTTTTGGCTTTCAAAGGAACGTGATTATCTTTCAAAGCAAAGCTTCTACAGAAAAAAGGAACACTGTTCTCACTTTTAACCATACTTTGACATATCCCAAACAGACGCTTCTCATTTCAGAGTAGCACTATAAGCGTTTCTCACAAAAGCATTTCATGAAATTCATACACTTTCAAAGAACGTGATAATGTTTCAAATTAAAGCTTCTACAGAGAAATGGAGCACTGTTCTCACTTTTAACCATACTTTGACATATCCCAAACAGACGCTTTCATTTCAGAGTAACACATGTGCTTCTCACAAAAGCATATCAGGAAATTCATACACTTTCAAAGAACGCATTATCTTTCAAAGTAAAGCTTCTACAGAGAAAGGAAACACTGTTCTCACTTTTAACCATACTTTGACATATCCCAAACAGATGCTCTTTTCAGAGTAACAATGTGCAGTACTCACAAAAGCAATTCATGAAATTCTTTGTCTTACAAAGAACGTGGATTATCTTTCAAAGCAAAGTTTCTACAGAGAAAAGGAACACTGTTCTCACTTTTAACCATACTTTGACATATCCCAAACAGACGCTTCTCATTTCAGAGTAGGACATGTGTGTTTCTCACAAAAGCATTTCATGAAATTCATACACTTTGAAAGAACGTGATTATCTTTCAAAGTAATGCTTCTACAGAGAAAAGGAACACTGTTCTCACTTTTAACCATACTTTGACATATCCGAAACAGACGCTTCTCATTTCAGAGTAACACATGTGGGGTGTTCTCAAAAAAGCATAACAGGAAATTAATACACTTTCAAAGAACGCGATTATCTTTCAAAGTTAAGCTTCCACAGAGAAAAGGAACACTGTTCTCAATTTCAACCATACTTTGACATATCCCCCAAACAGACGCTTCTCATTTCAGAGTAACACATGTGCGTTTCTCACAAAAGCATTTCCATGAAATTCTTTGGCTTTCAAAGAACGTGATTATCTTTCAAAGCAAAGCTTCTACAGAGAAAAGGAACACTGTTCTCACTTTTAACCATACTTTGACATATCCCAAACAGACGCTTCTCATTTCAGAGTAACACATGTGCGTTCTCACAAAAGCATTTCATGAAATACTTTTGCTTTCAAAGAACGTGATTATCTTTCAAAGTAAAGCTTCTACAGAGAAAAGGAACACTGTTCTCACTTTTAACCATACTTTGACATATCCCAAATAAATTGTTCTCATTTCAGAGTAACACATGTGCTTTCTCACAAAAGCATTACATGAAATTCATTCACTTTGAAAGAACGTGATTATCTTTCAAAGTAAAGCTTCTACAGAGAAAAGGAACACTGTTCTCACTTTTAACCATAATTTGACATATCCCAAACAGACGCTTCTCATTTCAGAGTAGTATATGTGCGTTTCTCACAAAAGCATTTCATGAAATTCATATCACTTTCAAAGGAACGTGATTATCTTTCAAAGTAAAGCTTCTACAGTTTATTAAAAGGAACACTGTTCTCACTTTTAACCATACTTTGACATATCCCAAACAGACGCTTCTCATTTCAGAGTAACACATGTGCGTTTCTCACAAAAGCATTTCTTGAAATTCATACACTTTAAAAGAACGTGCATATCTTTCAAAGTAAAGCTTCTACAGAGAAAAGGAACACTGTTCTCACTTTTAAACATACTTTGACATATCCCAAACAGATGCTTCTCATTTCAGAGTAACATATGTGCGTTTCTCACAAAAGCATTTCATGAAATTCATACACTTTCAAAGAACGTGATTATCTTTCAAAGTAAAGCTTCTACAGAGAATAGGAACACTGTTCTCACTTTTAACCATACTTTGACATATCCCAAAAAGACGCTTCTCATTTCAGAGTAACACATGTGCGTTCTCACAAAAGCATATCATGAAATTCATTACTTTCAAAGGATCTGATTATCTTTCAAAGTAAAGCTTCTACAGAGAAAAGGAACACTGTTCTCACTTTTAACCATACTTTGACATATCCCAAACAGACGCTTGTCATTTCAGAGTAACACATGTGCGTTCTCACAAAAGCATATCATGAAATTCATACACTTTCAAAGAACGTGATTATCTTTCAAAGCAAAGCTTCTACAGAGAAAAGGAACACTGTTCTCACTTTTAACCATACTTTGACATATCCCAAACAGACGCTTCTCATTTCAGAGTAACACATGTGCGTTTCTCACAAAAGCATTTCATGAAATTCTTTTTGGCTTTCAAAGAATTGTTATTATCATTCAAAGCAAAGCTTCTACAGAGAAAAGGAACACTGTTCTCACTTTTAACCATACTTTGACATATCCCAAACAGACGCTTCTCATTTCAGTGTAACACATGTAGCGTTTCTCACAAAAGCATTTCATGAAATTCTTTGCTTTCAAAGAACGTAATTATCTTTCAAAGTAAAGCTTCTACAGAGAAAAGGAACACTGTTCTCACTTTTAACCATACTTTGACATATCCCAAATAAATGGTTCTCATTTCAGAGTAACACATGTGCGTTTCTCACAAAAGCATTACATGAAATTCACACACTTTGAAAGAACGTGATTATCTTTCAAAGTAAAGCTTCTACAGAGAAAAGGAACACTGTTCTCACTTTTAACCATACTTTGACATATCCCAAACAGACGCTTCTCATTTCAGAGTAGCACATGTGCGTTTCTCACAAAAGCATTTCATGAAATTCATACACTTTCAAAGAACGTGATTATCTTTCAAAGTAAAGCTTCTACAGAGAAAAGGAACACTGTTCTCACTTTTAACCATACTTTGACATATCCCAAACAGACGCTTCTCATTTCAGAGTAACACATGTGCGTTTCTCACAAAAGCATTTCATGAAATTCATACACTTTAAAAGAACGTGCTTATCTATCAAATTAAAGCTTCTACAGAGAATAGGAACACTGTTCTCACTTTTAACCATACTTTTACATATCCCAAACATACGCTTCTCATTTCAGAGTAACACATGTGTGTTTCTCACAAAGCATTTCATGAAATTCATACACTTTCAAAGAACGTGATTATCTTTCAAAGTAAAGCTTCTACAGAGAAAAGGAACACTGTTCTCAATTTTAACCATACTTTGACATATCCAAAACAGACGCTTCTCATTTCAGAGTAACACATGTGCGTTCTAACAAAAGCATTTCATGAAATTCATACACTTTCAAAGAACGTGATTATCTTTTAAAGTAAAGCTTCTACAGAGAAAAGGAACACTGCTCTCACTTTTAAGCATACTTTGACATATCCCATAGAGACGCTTCTCATTTCAGAATAACACATGTGCGTTTCTCAGAAAAGAATTACATGAAATTCTTTGCTTTCAAAGAACGTGATTATCTTTCAAAGCAAAGATTTTACAGAGAAAAGGAACACTGTTCTCACTTTTATCCATACTTTGACATATCCCAAACAGACGCTTCTCATTTCAGAGTAACACATGTGCCTTTCTCACAAAACATTTCATGAAATTCATACACTTTCAGAGAACGTGATTATCTTTCAAAGTAAAGCTTCTACAGAGAAAAGGAACACTGCTCTCACTTTTAAGCATACTTTGAAATATCCCATATTGCCGCTTCTCATTTCAGAATAACACATGTGCGTTTCTCACAAAAGCATTACATGAAATTAAGTGGCTTTCAAAGAACGTGATTATCTTTCAAAGCAAAGCTTCTACAGAGAAAAGGAACACTGTTCTCACTTTTAACCATTCTTTGACATATCCCAAACAGACGCTTCTCATTTCAGAGTAACACATGTGCTTTTATCAAAAAAGCATTTCATGAAATTCATACACTTCCAAAGAACGTGATTATCTTTCAAAGTAAAGCTTCTACAGAGAAAAAGAACACTGTTATCACTTTTAACCATACTTTGACATATCCCCAACAGACGCTTCTCATTTCATAGTAACACATGTGCTTTCTCACAAAAAGCATTTCATGAAATCCAGACACTTTCAAAGAACGTGATTATCTTTCAAAGCAAAGCTTCCACAGAGAAAAGAAACACTGTTCTCACTTTAAACCATACTTTGACATATCCCAAACAGACGCTTCTCATTTCAGAGTAACACATGTGCGTTCTCACAAAAGCATATCATGAAATTCATACACTTTCAAAAAGGCGTGATTATCTTTCAAAGTAAAGCTTCTACAGAGAAAAGGAACACTGCTCTCACTTTTAAGCACACATTGACATATCCTATATAGACGCTTCTCATTTCAGAATAACACATGTGTGTTTCTCACAAAAAGAATTACATGAAATTCTTTTTGCTTTCAAAGAACGTGATTATCTTTCAAAGCAAAGCTTCTACAGAGAAAAGGAAAACTGTTCTCACTTTTAACCATACTTTGACATATCCCAAACAGACGCTTCTCATTTCAGAGTAGCACATGTGCGTTTCTCACAAAAGCATTTCATGAAATTCATACACTTTCTAAGAACGTGATTATCTTTCAAAGTAAAGCTTCTACAGAGAAAAGGAACACTGTTCTCACTTTTAACCATACTTTGACATATCCCAAACAGACGCTTCTCATTTCAGAGTAACACATGTGCGTTTCACAAAAGCATTTCATGAAATTCATACACTTCCAAAGAACGTGATTATCTTTCAGAGTAAAGCTTCTACAGAGAAAAGGAACACTGTTCTCACTTTTAACCATACTTTGACATATCCCAAACAGACGCTTCTCATTTCAGAGTAACACATGTGCGTTTTCTCACAAAGCATTTCATGAAATTCATACACTTTAAAAGAACGTGCTTATCTATCAAATTAAAGCTTCTACAGAGAAAAGGAACACTGTTCTCACTTTTAACCATACTTTTACATATCCCAAACATACGCCTCTCATTTCAGAGTAACACATGTGTGTTTCTCACAAAAGCATTTCATGAAATTCATACACTTTCAAAGAACGTGATTATCTTTCAAAGTAAAGCTTCTACAGAGAAAAGGAACACTGTTCTCAATTTTAACCATACTTTGACATATCCCAAACAGACGCTTCTCATTTCAGAGTAACACATGTGCGTTCTCACAAAAGCATTTCATGAAATTCATACACTTTCAAAGAACGTGATTATCTTTTAAAGTAAGGCTTCTACAGAGAAAAGGAACACTGCTCTCACTTTTAAGCATACTTTGACATATCCCATAGAGACACTTCTCATTTCAGAATAACACATGTGCGTTTCTCAAAAAAAGAATTACATGAAATTCTTTGCTTTCAAAGAACGTGATTATCTTTCAAAGCAAAGCTTCTACAGAGAAAAGGAACACTGTTCTCACTTTTAACCATACTTTGACATATCCCAAAGAGACGCTTCTCATTTCAGAGTAACACATGTGCCTTTCTCACAAAACATTTCATGAAATTCATACACTTTCAGAGAACGTGATTATCTTTCAAAGTAAAGCTTCTACAGAGAAAAGGAACACTGCTCTCACTTTTAAGCATACTTTGACATATCCCATATAGCCGCTTCTCATTTCAGAATAACACATGTGCGTTTCTCACAAAAGCATTACATGAAATTATGTTGCTTTCAAAGAACGTGATTATCTTTCAAAGCAAAGCTTCTACAGAGAAAAGGAACACTGTTCTCACTTTTAACCATTCTTTGACATATCCCAAACAGACGCTTCTCATTTCAGAGTAACACATGTGCGTTTATCACAAAAGCATTTCATGAAATTCATACACTTCCAAAGAACGTGATTATCTTTCAAAGTAAAGCTTCTACAGAGAAAAAGAACACTGTTATCACTTTTAACCATACTTTGACATATCCCCAACAGACGCTTCTCATTTCAGAGTAACACATGTGCGTTTCTCACAAAAGCATTTCATGAAATTCATACACTTTCAAAGAACGTGATTATCTTTCAAAGCAAAGCTTCTACAGAGAAAAGAAACACTGTTCTCACTTTAAACCATACTTTGACATATCCCAAACAGACGCTTCTCATTTCAGAGTAACACATGTGCGTTCTCACAAAAGCATATCATGAAATTCATACACTTTCAAAATGTGATTATCTTTCAAAGTAAAGCTTCTACAGAGAAAAGGAACACTGCTCTCACTTTTAAGCACACATTGACATATCCTATATAGACGCTTCTCATTTCAGAATAACACATGTGGGTTTCTCACAAAAGAATTACATGAAATTCTTTTGCTTTCAAAGAACGTGATTATCTTTCAAAGCAAAGCTTCTACAGAGAAAAGGAAAACTGTTCTCACTTTTAACCATACTTTGACATATCCCAAACAGACGCTTCTCATTTCAGAGTAGCACATGTGGGTTTCTCACAAAAGCATTTCATGAAATTCATACACTTTCAAAGAACGTGATTATCTTTCAAAGTAAAGCTTCTACAGAGAAAAGGAACACTGTTCCCACTTTTAACCATACTTTGACATATCCCAAACAGACGCTTCTCATTTCAGAGTAACACATGTGCGTTTCTCACAAAAGCATTTCATGAAATTCATACACTTCCAAAGAACGTGATTATCTTTCAGAGTAAAGCTTCTACAGAGAAAAGGAACACTGTTCTCACTTTTACCATACTTTGACATATCCCAAATAGACGCTTCTCATTTCAGAGTAACACATGTATGTTTCTCACAAAAGCATTTCATGAAATTCTTTTGCTTTCAAAGAACGTGATTATCTTTCAAAGTAAAGCTTCTACAGAGAAAAGGAACGGGGTTCTCACATTTCAAAATACTTTGACATATCCCAAACATACGCTTCTCATTTCAGAGTAGCACATGTGCGTTTCTCACAAAAGCATTTCATGAAATTCATACACTTTCAAAGAACGTGATTATCTTTCAAAGTAAAGCTTCTACAGAGAAAAGGAACACTGTTCTCACTTTTAACCATACTTTGACATATCCCAAACAGACGCTTCTCATTTCAGAGTAACACATGTGCCTTTCTCACAAAACATTTCATGAAATTCATACACTTTCAGAGAACGTGATTATCTTTCAAAGTAAAGCTTCTACAGAGAAAAGGAACACTGCTCTCACTTTTAAGCATACTTTGACATATCCCATATAGCCGCTTCTCATTTCAGAATAACACATGTGCGTTTCTCACAAAAGCATTACATGAAATTATGTTGCTTTCAAAGAACGTGATTATCTTTCAAAGCAAAGCTTCTACAGAGAAAAGGAACACTGTTCTCACTTTTAACCATTCTTTGACATATCCCAAACAGACGCTTCTCATTTCAGAGTAACACATGTGCGTTTATCAAAAAAGCATTTCATGAAATTCATACACTTCCAAAGAACGTGATTATCTTTCAAAGTAAAGCTTCTACAGAGAAAAAGAACACTGTTATCACTTTTAACCATACTTTGACATATCCCCAACAGACGCTTCTCATTTCATAGTAACACATGTGCGTTTCTCACAAAAGCATTTCATGAAATTCAGACACTTTCAAAGAACGTGATTATCTTTCAAAGCAAAGCTTCTACAGAGAAAAGAAACACTGTTCTCACTTTAAACCATACTTTGACATATCCCAAACAGACGCTTCTCATTTCAGAGTAACACATGTCCGTTCTCACAAAAGCATATCATGAAATTCATACACTTTCAAAAAGGTGATTATCTTTCAAAGTAAAGCTTCTACAGAGAAAAGGAACACTGCTCTCACTTTTAAGCACACATTGACATATCCTGTATAGACACTTCTCATTTCAGAATAACACATGTGTGTTTCTCACAAAAGAATTACATGAAATTCTTTTGCTTTCAAAGAACGTGATTATCTTTCAAAGCAATGCTTCTACAGAGAAAAGGAAAACTGTTCTCACTTTTAACCATACTTTGACATATCCCAAACAGACGCTTCTCATTTCAGAGTAGCACATGTGCGTTTCTCACAAAAGCATTTCATGAAATTCATACACTTTCTAAGAACCTGATTATCTTTCAAAGTAAAGCTTCTACAGAGAAAAGGAACACTGTTCTCACTTTTAACCATACTTTGACATATCCCAAACAGACGCTTCTCATTTCAGAGTAACACATGTGCGTTTCTCACAAAAGCATTTCATGAAATTCATACACTTCCAAAGAACGTGATTATCTTTCAGAGTAAAGCTTCTACAGAGAAAAGGAACACTGTTCTCACTTTTAACCATACTTTGACATATCCCAAACAGACGCTTCTCATTTCAGAGTAACACATGTGCGTTTCTCACAAAAGCATTTCATGAAATTCATACACTTTAAAAGAACGTGCTTATCTATCAAATTAAAGCTTCTACAGAGAAAAGGAACACTGCTCTCACTTTTAAGCATACTTTGACATATCCCATATAGACGCTTCTCATTTCAGAATAACACATGTGCGTTTCTCAGAAAAGAATTACATGAAATTCTTTTGCTTTCAAAGAACGTGATTATCTTTCAAAGCAAAGATTCTACAGAGAAAAGGAACACTGTTCTCACTTTTATCCATACTTTGACATATCCCAAACAGACGCTTCTCATTTCAGAGTAACACATGTGCCTTTCTCACAAAACATTTCATGAAATTCATACACTTTCAGAGAACGTGATTATCTTTCAAAGTAAAGCTTCTACAGAGAAAAGGAACACTGCTCTCACTTTTAAGCATACTTTGACATATCCCATATAGCCGCTTCTCATTTCAGAATAACACATGTGCGTTTCTCACAAAAGCATTACATGAAATTATGTTGCTTTCAAAGAACGTGATTATCTTTCAAAGCAAAGCTTCTACAGAGAAAAGGAACACTGTTCTCACTTTTAACCATTCTTTGACATATCCCAAACAGACGCTTCTCATTTCAGAGTAACACATGTGCGTTTATCAAAAAGCATTTCATGAAATTCATACACTTCCAAAGAACGTGATTATCTTTCAAAGTAAAGCTTCTACAGAGAAAAAGAACACTGTTATCACTTTTAACCATACTTTGACATATCCCCAACAGACGCTTCTCATTTCATAGTAACACATGTGCGTTTCTCACAAAAGCATTTCATGAAATTCAGACACTTTCAAAGAACGTGATTATCTTTCAAAGCAAAGCTTCTACAGAGAAAAGAAACACTGTTCTCACTTTAAACCATACTTTGACATATCCCAAACAGACGCTTCTCATTTCAGAGTAACACATGTGTGTTCTCACAAAAGCATATCATGAAATTCATACACTTTCAAAAAGGTGATTATCTTTCAAAGTAAAGCTTCTACAGAGAAAAGGAACACTGCTCTCACTTTTAAGCACACATTGACATATCCTATATAGACGCTTCTCATTTCAGAATAACACATGTGTGTTTCTCACAAAAGAATTACATGAAATTCTTTTGCTTTCAAAGAACGTGATTATCTTTCAAAGTAAAGCTTCTACAGAGAAAAGGAAAACTGTTCTCACTTTTAACCATACTTTGACATATCCCAAACAGACGCTTCTCATTTCAGAGTAGCACATGTGCGTTTCTCACAAAAGCATTTCATGAAATTCATACACTTTCTAAGAACGTGATTATCTTTCAAAGTAAAGCTTCTACAGAGAAAAGGAACACTGTTCTCACTTTTAACCATACTTTGACATATCCCAAACAGACGCTTCTCATTTCAGAGTAACACATGTGCGTTTCTCACAAAAGCATTTCATGAAATTCATACACTTTAAAAGAACGTGCTTATCTATCAAATTAAAGCTTCTACAGAGAAAAGGAACACTGCTCTCACTTTTAAGCATACTTTGACATATCCCATATAGACGCTTCTCATTTCAGAATAACACATGTGCGTTTCTCAGAAAAGAATTACATAAAATTCTTTTGCTTTCAAAGAACGTGATTATCTTTCAAAGCAAAGATTCTACAGAGAAAAGGAACACTGTTCTCACTTTTATCCATACTTTGACATATCCCAAACAGACGCTTCTCATTTCAGAGTAACACATGTGCCTTTCTCACAAAACATTTCATGAAATTCATACACTTTCAGAGAACGTGATTATCTTTCAAAGTAAAGCTTCTAAAGAGAAAAGGAACACTGCTCGCACTTTTAAGCATACTTTGACATATCCCATACAGCTGCTTCTCATTTCAGAATAACACATGTGCGTTTCTCACAAAAGCATTACATGAAATTATGTTGCTTTCAAAGAACGTGATTATCTTTCAAAGCAAAGCTTCTACAGAGAAAAGGAACACTGTTCTCACTTTTAACCATTCTTTGACATATCCCAAACAGACGCTTCTCATTTCAGAGTAACACATGTGCGTTTATCACAAAAGCATTTCATGAAATTCATACACTTCCAAAGAACGTGATTATCTTTCAAAGTAAAGCTTCTACAGAGAAAAAGAACACTGTTATCACTTTTAACCATACTTTGACATATCCCCAACAGACGCTTCTCATTTCATAGTAACACATGTGCGTTTCTCACAAAAGCATTTCATGAAATTCATACACTCTCAAAGAACGTGATTATCTTTCAAAGTAAAGCTACTACAGAGAAAAGGAACACTGTTCTCAATTTTAACCATACTTTGACATATCCCAAATAGACGCTTCTCATTTCAGAATAACACATGTGCGTTTCTCACAAAAGCATTACATGAAATTCCTTTGCTTTCAAAGAACGTTATTATCTTTCAAAGCAAAGCTTCTACAGAGAAAAGGAACACTGTTCTCACTTTTAACCATACTTTGACATATCCCAAACAGACGCTTCTCATTTCAGAGTAGCACATGTGCGTTTCTCACAAAAGCAATTCATGAAATTCATACACTTTCAAAGAACGTGATAATCTTTCAAAGTAAAGCTTCTACAGAGAAAAGGAACACTGTTCTCACTTTTAACCATACTTTTTCATATCCCAAACAGACGCTTTTCATTTCAGAGTAACACATGTGCGTTTCTCACAAAAGCATTTCATGAAATTCATACACTTTCAAAGAACGTGATTATCTTTCAAGCAAAGCTTCTACAGAGAAAAGGAACACTGTTCTCAATTTTAACCATACTTTGACATATCCAAAACAGACGCTTCTCATTTCAGAGTAACACATGTGCGTTCTCACAAAAGCATTTCATGAAATTCATACACTTTCAAAGAACGTGATTATCTTTTAAAGTAAAGCTTCTACAGAGAAAAGGAACACTGCTCTCACGTTTAAGCACACATTGACATATCCTATATAGACGCTTCTCATTTCAGAATAACACATGTGCGTTTCTCACAAAAGCATTACATGAAATTCTTTTGCTTTCAAAGAACGTGATTATCTTTCAAAGCAAAGCTTCTACAGAGAAAAGGAAAACTGTTCTCACTTTTAACCATACTATGACATATCCCAAACAGACGCTTCTCATTTCAGAGTAGCACATGTGCGTTTCTCCCAAAAGCATTTCATGAAATTCATACACTTTCAAAGAACGTGATTATCTTTCAAAGTAAAGCTTCTACAGAGAAAAGGAACACTGTTCTCACTTTTAACCATACTTTGACATATCACAAACAGACGCTTCTCATTTCAGAGTAACACATGTGCGTTTCTCACAAAAGCATTTCATGAAATTCATACACTTCCAAAGAACGTGATTATCTTTCAGAGTAAAGCTTCTACAGAGAAAAGGAACACTGTTCTCACTTTTAACCCTACTTTGACATATCCCAAACAGACGCTTCTCATTTCAGAGTAACACATGTGCGTTTCTCACAAAAGCATTTCATGAAATTCATACACTTCAAAGAACGTGATTATCTTTCAAAGTAAAGCTTCTACAGAGAAAAGGAACACTTTTGTCAATTTTAACCATACTTTGACATATCCCAAATAGACGCTTCTCATTTCAGAACAAAACATGTGCTTTTCTCACAAAAGCATTACATGAAAATCTTCTGCTTTCAAAGAACTTGATTATCTTTCAAAGCAAAGCTTCTACAGAGAAAAGGAACACTGTTCTCACTTTTAACCATACTTTGACATATCCCAAACAGACGCTTCTCCTTTAAGAGTAACACATGTGCGTTTCTCACAAAAGCATTTCATGAAATTCATACACTTTCCAAGAACGTGATTATCTTTCAAAGTAAAGCTTCTACAGAGAAAAGGAACAATGTTCTCAATTTTAACCATACTTTGACATATCCCAAACAGACGATTTTCATTTCAGATACACATGTGCGTTTCTCACAAAAGCATTTAATGAAATTCATACACTTTCAAAGAACGTGATTTTCTTTCAAAGCAAAGCTTCTACAGAGAAAAGGAACACTGTTCTCAATTTTAACCATACTTTGACATATCCCAAACAGACGCTTCTCATTTCAGAGTAACACATGTGCGTTCTCACAAAAGCATTTCATGAAATTCATACACTTTCAAAGAACGTGATTATCTTTCAAAGTAAAGCTTCTACAGAGAAAAGGAACACTGCTCTCACTTTTAAGCATACGTTGACATATCCCATATAGATGCTTCTCATTTCAGAATAACACATGTGCGTTTCTCACAAAAGCATTACATGAAATTCTTTTGCTTTCAAAGAACGTGATTATCTTTCAATGCAAAGCTTCTACAGAGAAAATGAACACTGTTCTCACTTTTAACCATACTTTGACATATCCCAAACAGACGATTTTCATTTCAGAGTAACACATGTGCGTTTATCACAAAAGCATTTCATGAAATTCATACACTTTAAAAGACCGTGCTTATCTATCAAATTAAAGCTTCTACAGAGAAAAGGAACACTGTTCTCACTTTTAACCATAATTTTACATATCCCAAACATACGCCTCTCATTTCAGAGTAACACATGTGTGTTTCTCACAAAAGCATTTCATGAAATTCATACACTTTCAAAGAACGTGATTATCTTTCAAAGTAAAGCTTCTACAGAGAAAAGGAACACTGTTCTCAATTTTAACCATACTTTGACATATCCAAAACAGATGCTGCTCATTTCAGAGTAACACATGTGCGTTCTAACAAAAGCATTTCATGAAATTCATACACTTTCAAAGAACGTGATTATCTTTTAAAGTAAAGCTTCTACAGAGAAAAGGAACACTGCTCTCACTTTTAAGCATACTTTGACATATCCCATATAGACGCTTCTCATTTCAGAATAACACATGTGCGTTTCTCAGAAAAGAATTACATGAAATTCTTTTGCTTTCAAAGAACGTGATTATCTTTCAAAGCAAAGATTCTACAGAGAAAAGGAACACTGTTCTCTCTTTTATCCATACTTTGACATATCCCAAACAGACGCTTCTCATTTCAGAGTAACACATGTGCGTTTATCAAAAAAGCATTTCATGAAATTCATACACTTCCAAAGAACGTGATTATCTTTCAAAGTAAAGCTTCTACAGAGAAAAAGAACACTGTTATCACTTTTAACCATACTTTGACATATCCCCAACAGACGCTTCTCATTTCATAGTAACACATGTGCGTTTCTCACAAAAGCATTTCATGAAATTCAGACACTTTCAAAGAACGTGATTATCTTTCAAAGCAAAGCTTCTACAGAGAAAAGAAACACTGTTCTCACTTTAAACCATACTTTGACATATCCCAAACAGACGCTTCTCTTTTCAGAGTAACACATGTGCGTTCTTACAAAAGCATATCATGAAATTCATACACTTTCAAAAAAGGTGATTATCTTTCAAAGTAAAGCTTCTACAGAGAAAAGGAACACTGCTCTCACTTTTAAGCACACATTGACATATCCTATATAGACGCTTCTCATTTCAGAATAACACATGTGTGTTTCTCACAAAAGAATTACATGAAATTCTTTTGCTTTCAAAGAACGTGATTATCTTTCAAAGCAAAGCTTCTACAGAGAAAAGGAAAACTGTTCTCACTTTTAACCATACTTTGACATATCCCAAACAGACGCTTCTCATTTCAGAGTAGCACATGTGCGTTTCTCACAAAAGCATTTCATGAAATTCATACACTTTCTAAGAACGTGATTATCTTTCAAAGTAAAGCTTCTACAGAGAAAAGGAACACTGTTCTCACTTTTAACCATACTTTGACATATCCCAAACAGACGCTTCTCATTTCAGAGTAACACATGTGCGTTTCTCACAAAAGCATTTCATGAAATTCATACACTTCCAAAGAACGTGATTATCTTTCAGAGTAAAGCTTCTACAGAGAAAAGGAACACTGTTCTCACTTTTAACCATACTTTGACATATCCCAAACAGACGCTTCTCATTTCAGAGTAACACATGTGCGTTTCTCACAAAAGCATTTCATGAAATTCATACACTTTAAAAGAACGTGCTTATCTATGAAATTAAAGCTTCTACAGAGAAAAGGAACACTGTTCTCACTTTTAACCATACTTTTACATATCCCAAACATACGCCTCTCATTTCAGAGTAACACATGTTTGTTTCTCACAAAAGCATTTCATGAAATTCATACACTTTCAAAGAACGTGATTATCTTTCAAAGTAAAGCTTCTACAGAGACAAGGAACACTGTTCTCAATTTTAACCATACTTTGACATATCCAAAACAGACGCTTCTCATTTCAGAGTAACACATGTGCGTTTCTCACAAAAGCATTTCATGAAATTCTTTTGCTTTTAAAGAACGTGATTATCTTTCAAAGTAAAGCTTCTACAGAGAAAAGGAACGGGGTTCTCACATTTCAAAATACTTTGACATATCCCAAACATACGCTTCTCATTTCAGAGTAGCACATGTGCGTTTCTCACAAAATCATTTCATGAAATTCATACACTTTCAATGAACGTGATTATCTTTCAAAGTAAAGCTTCTACAGAGAAAAGGAACACTGTTCTCACTTTTAACCATACTTTGACATATCCCAAACAGACGCTTCTAATTTCAGAGTAACACATGTGCGTTTCTCACAAAAGCATTTCATGAAATTCATACACTTTCAAAGAACCTGATTATCTTTCAAAGTAAAGCTTCTACAGAGAAAAGAAACACTGTTCTCACTTTTAACATACTTTGACATATCCCAAACAGACGCTTCTCATTTCAGAGTAGCACATGTGCGTTTCTCACAAAAGCATTTCATGAAATTCATACACTTTCAAAGAACGTGATTATCTTTCAAAGTAAAGCTTCTACAGAGAAAAGGAACACTGTTCTCACTTTTAACCATACTTTGACATATCCCAAACAGACGCTTCTCATTTCAGAGTAACACATGTGCCTTTTCACAAAACATTTCATGAAATTCATACACTTTCAGAGAACGTGATTATCTTTCAAAGTAAAGCTTCTACAGAGAAAAGGAACACTGCTCTCACTTTTAAGCATACTTTGACATATCCCATATAGCAGCTTCTCATTTCAGAATAACACATGTGCGTTTCTCACAAAAGCATTACATGAAATTATGTTGCTTTCAAAGAACGTGATTATCTTTCAAAGCAAAGCTTCTACAGAGAAAAGGAACACTGTTCTCACTTTTAACCATTCTTTGACATATCCCAAACAGACGCTTCTCATTTCAGAGTAACACATGTGCGTTTATCAAAAAAGCATTTCATGAAATTCATACACTTCCAAAGAACGTGATTATCTTTCAAAGTAAAGCTTCTACAGAGAAAAAGAACACTGTTATCACTTTTAACCATACTTTGACATATCCCCAACAGACGCTTCTCATTTCATAGTAACACATGTGCGTTTCTCACAAAAGCATTTCATGAAATTCAGACACTTTCAAAGAACGTGATTATCTTTCAAAGCAAAGCTTCTACAGAGAAAAGAAACACTGTTCTCACTTTTAAACCATACTTTGACATATCCCAAACAGACGCTTCTCATTTCAGAGTAACACATGTGCGTTCTCACAAAAGCATATCATGAAATTCATACACTTTCAAAAAAGTGATTATCTTTCAAAGTAAAGCTTCTACAGAGAAAAGGAACACTGCTCTCACTTTTAAGCACACATTGACATATCCTATATAGACGCTTCTCATTTCAGAATAACACATGTGTGTTTCTCACAAAAGAATTACATGAAATTCTTTTGCTTTCAAAGAACGTGATTATCTTTCAAAGCAAAGCTTCTACAGAGAAAAGGAAAACTGTTCTCACTTTTAACCATACTTTGACATATCCCAAACAGACGCTTCTCATTTCAGAGTAGCACATGTGCGTTTCTCACAAAAGCATTTCATGAAATTCATACACTTTCTAAGAACGTGATTATCTTTCAAAGTAAAGCTTCTACAGAGAAAAGGAACACTGTTCTCACTTTTAACCATACTTTGACATATCCCAAACAGACGCTTCTCATTTCAGAGTAACACATGTGCGTTTCTCACAAAAGCATTTCATGAAATTCATACACTTCCAAAGAACGTGATTATCTTTCAGAGTAAAGCTTCTACAGAGAAAAGGAACACTGTTCTCACTTTTATCCATACTTTGACATATCCCAAACAGACGCTTCTCATTTCAGAGTAACACATGTGCCTTTCTCACAAAAGCATTTCATGAAATTCATACACTTTAAAAGAACGTGCTTATCTATCAAATTAAAGCTTCTACAGAGAAAAGGAACACTGCTCTCACTTTTAAGCATACTTTGACATATCCCATATAGACGCTTCTCATTTCAGAATAACACATGTGCGTTTCTCAGAAAAGAATTACATGAAATTCTTTTGCTTTCAAAGAACATGATTATCTTTCAAAGCAAAGATTCTACAGAGAAAAGGAACACTGTTCTCACTTTTATCCATACTTTGACATATCCCAAACAGACGCTTCTCATTTCAGAGTAACACATGTGCCTTTCTCACAAAACATTTCATGAAATTCATACACTTTCAGAGAACGTGATTATCTTTCAAAGTAAAGCTTCTACAGAGAAAAGGAACACTGCTCTCACTTTTAAGCATACTTTGACATATCCCATATAGCCGCTTCTCATTTCAGAATAACACATGTGCGTTTCTCACAAAAGCATTACATGAAATTATGTTGCTTTCAAAGAACGTGATTATCTTTCAAAGCAAAGCTTCTACAGAGAAAAGGAACACTGTTCTCACTTTTAACCATTCTTTGACATATCCCAAACAGACGCTTCTCATTTCAGAGTAACACATGTGCGTTTATCAAAAAGCATTTCATGAAATTCATACACTTCCAAAGAACGTGATTATCTTTCAAAGTAAAGCTTCTACAGAGAAAAAGAACACTGTTATCACTTTTAACCATACTTTGACATATCCCCAACAGACGCTTCTCATTTCATAGTAACACATGTGCGTTTCTCACAAAAGCATTTCATGAAATTCAGACACTTTCAAAGAACGTGATTATCTTTCAAAGCAAAGCTTCTACAGAGAAAAGAAACACTGTTCTCACTTTAAACCATACTTTGACATATCCCAAACAGACGCTTCTCATTTCAGAGTAACACATGTGCGTTCTCACAAAAGCATATCATGAAATTCATACACTTTCAAAAAAGGTGATTATCTTTCAAAGTAAAGCTTCTACAGAGAAAAGGAACACTGCTCTCACTTTTAAGCACACATTGACATATCCTATATAGACGCTTCTCATTTCAGAATAACACATGTGTGTTTCTCACAAAAGAATTACATGAAATTCTTTTGCTTTCAAAGAACGTGATTATCTTTCAAAGTAAAGCTTCTACAGAGAAAAGGAAAACTGTTCTCACTTTTAACCATACTTTGACATATCCCAAACAGACGCTTCTCATTTCAGAGTAGCACATGTGCGTTTCTCACAAAAGCATTTCATGAAATTCATACACTTTCTAAGAACGTGATTATCTTTCAAAGTAAAGCTTCTACAGAGAAAAGGAACACTGTTCTCACTTTTAACCATACTTTGACATATCCCAAACAGACGCTTCTCATTTCAGAGTAACACATGTGCGTTTCTCACAAAAGCATTTCATGAAATTCATACACTTTAAAAGAACGTGCTTATCTATCAAATTAAAGCTTCTACAGAGAAAAGGAACACTGCTCTCACTTTTAAGCATACTTTGACATATCCCATATAGACGCTTCTCATTTCAGAATAACACATGTGCGTTTCTCAGAAAAGAATTACATGAAATTCTTTTGCTTTCAAAGAACGTGATTATCTTTCAAAGCAAAGATTCTACAGAGAAAAGGAACACTGTTCTCACTTTTATCCATACTTTGACATATCCCAAACAGACGCTTCTCATTTCAGAGTAACACATGTGCCTTTCTCACAAAACATTTCATGAAATTCATACACTTACAGAGAACGTGATTATCTTTCAAAGTATAGCTTCTACAGAGAAAAGGAACACTGCTCTCACTTTTAAGCATACTTTGACATATCCCATATAGCCGCTTCTCATTTCAGAATAACACATGTGCGTTTCTCACAAAAGCATTACATGAAATTATGTTGCTTTCAAAGAACGTGATTATCTTTCAAAGCAAAGCTTCTACAGAGAAAAGGAACACTGTTCTCACTTTTAACCATTCTTTGACATATCCCAAACAGACGCTTCTCATTTCAGAGTAACACATGTGCGTTTATCAAAAAAGCATTTCATGAAATTCATACACTTCCAAAGAACGTGATTATCTTTCAAAGTAAAGCTTCTACAGAGAAAAAGAACACTGTTATCACTTTTAACCATACTTTGACATATCCCCAACAGACGCTTCTCATTTCATAGTAACACATGTGCGTTTCTCACAAAAGCATTTCATGAAATTCAGACACTTTCAAAGAACGTGATTATCTTTCAAAGCAAAGCTTCTACAGAGAAAAGAAACACTGTTCTCACTTTAAACCATACTTTGACATATCCCAAACAGACGCTTCTCATTTCAGAGTAACAGATGTGCGTTCTCACAAAAGCATATCATGAAATTCATACACTTTCAAAAAGGTGATTATCTTTCAAAGTAAAGCTTCTACAGAGAAAAGGAACACTGCTCTCACTTTTAAGCACACATTGACATATCCTATATAGACGCTTCTCATTTCAGAATAACACATGTGTGTTTCTCACAAAAGAATTACATGAAATTCTTTTGCTTTCAAAGAACGTGATTATCTTTCAAAGCAAAGCTTCTACAGAGAAAAGGAAAACTGTTCTCACTTTTAACCATACTTTGACATATCCCAAACAGACGCTTCTCATTTCAGAGTAGCACATGTGCGTTTCTCACAAAAGCATTTCATGAAATTCATACACTTTCTAAGAACGTGATTATCTTTCAAAGTAAAGCTTCTACAGAGAAAAGGAACACTGTTCTCACTTTTAACCATACTTTGACATATCCCAAACAGACGCTTCTCATTTCAGAGTAACACATGTGCGTTTCTCACAAAAGCATTTCATGAAATTCATACACTTCCAAAGAACGTGATTATCTTTCAGAGTAAAGCTTCTACAGAGAAAAGGAACACTGTTCTCACTTTTAACCATACTTTGACATATCCCAAACAGACGCTTCTCATTTCAGAGTAACACATGTGCGTTTCTCACAAAAGCATTTCATGAAATTCATACACTTTAAAAGAACGTGCTTATCTATCAAATTAAAGCTTCTACAGAGAAAAGGAACACTGTTCTCACTTTTAACCATACTTTTACATATCCCAAACATACGCCTCTCATTTCAGAGTAACACATGTGTGTTTCTCACAAAAGCATTTCATGAAATTCATACACTTTCAAAGAACGTGATTATCTTTCAAAGTAAAGCTTCTACAGAGAAAAGGAACACTGTTCTCAATTTTAACCATACTTTGACATATCCAAAACAGACGCTTCTCATTTCAGAGTAACACATGTGCGTTCTCACAAAAGCATTTCATGAAATTCATACACTTTCAAAGAACGTGATTATCTTTTAAAGTAAAGCTTCTACAGAGAAAAGGAACACTGCTCTCACTTTTAAGCATACTTTGACATATCCCATAGAGACACTTCTCATTTCAGAATAACACATGTGCGTTTCTCAAAAAAGAATTACATGAAATTCTTTTGCTTTCAAAGAACGTGATTATCTTTCAAAGCAAAGCTTCTACAGAGAAAAGGAACACTGTTCTCACTTTTAACCATACTTTGACATATCCCAAAGAGACGCTTCTCATTTCAGAGTAACACATGTGCCTTTCTCACAAAACATTTCTTGAAATTCATACACTTTCAGAGAACGTGATTATCTTTCAAAGTAAAGCTTCTACAGAGAAAAGGAACACTGCTCGCACTTTTAAGCATACTTTGACATATCCCATACAGCTGCTTCTCATTTCAGAATAACACATGTGCGTTTCTCACAAAAGCATTACATGAAATTATGTTGCTTTCAAAGAACGTGATTATCTTTCAAAGCAAAGCTTCTACAGAGAAAAGGAACACTGTTCTCACTTTTAACCATTCTTTGACATATCCCAAACAGACGCTTCTCATTTCAGAGTAACACATGTGCGTTTATCACAAAAGCATTTCATGAAATTCATACACTTCCAAAGAACGTGATTATCTTTCAAAGTAAAGCTTCTACAGAGAAAAAGAACACTGTTATCACTTTTAACCATACTTTGACATATCCCCAACAGACGCTTCTCATTTCATAGTAACACATGTGCGTTTCTCACAAAAGCATTTCATGAAATTCATACACTCTCAAAGAACGTGATTATCTTTCAAAGTAAAGCTACTACAGAGAAAAGGAACACTGTTCTCAATTTTAACCATACTTTGACATATCCCAAATAGACGCTTCTCATTTCAGAATAACACATGTGCGTTTCTCACAAAAGCATTACATGAAATTCCTTTGCTTTCAAAGAACGTTATTATCTTTCAAAGCAAAGCTTCTACAGAGAAAAGGAACACTGTTCTCACTTTTAACCATACTTTGACATATCCCAAACAGACGCTTCTCATTTCAGAGTAGCACATGTGCGTTTCTCACAAAAGCAATTCATGAAATTCATACACTTTCAAAGAACGTGATAATCTTTCAAAGTAAAGCTTCTACAGAGAAAAGGAACACTGTTCTCACTTTTAACCATACTTTTTCATATCCCAAACAGACGCTTTTCATTTCAGAGTAACACATGTGCGTTTCTCACAAAAGCATTTCATGAAATTCATACACTTTCAAAGAACGTGATTATCTTTCAAGCAAAGCTTCTACAGAGAAAAGGAACACTGTTCTCAATTTTAACCATACTTTGACATATCCAAAACAGACGCTTCTCATTTCAGAGTAACACATGTGCGTTCTCACAAAAGCATTTCATGAAATTCATACACTTTCAAAGAACGTGATTATCTTTCAAAGTAAAGCTTCTACAGAGAAAAGGAACACTGCTCTCACGTTTAAGCACACATTGACATATCCTATATAGACGCTTCTCATTTCAGAATAACACATGTGCGTTTCTCACAAAAGCATTACATGAAATTCTTTTTGCTTTCAAAGAACGTGATTATCTTTCAAAGCAAAGCTTCTACAGAGAAAAGGAAAACTGTTCTCACTTTTAACCATACTATGACATATCCCAAACAGACGCTTCTCATTTCAGAGTAGCACATGTGCGTTTCTCACAAAAGCATTTCATGAAATTCATACACTTTCAAAGAACGTGATTATCTTTCAAAGTAAAGCTTCTACAGAGAAAAGGAACACTGTTCTCACTTTTAACCATACTTTGACATATCCCAAACAGACGATTTTCATTTCAGAGTAACACATGTGCGTTTATCACAAAAGCATTTCATGAAATTCATACACTTTAAAAGACCGTGCTTATCTATCAAATTAAAGCTTCTACAGAGAAAAGGAACACTGTTCTCACTTTTAACCATAATTTTACATATCCCAAACATACGCCTCTCATTTCAGAGTAACACATGTGTGTTTCTCACAAAAGCATTTCATGAAATTCATACACTTTCAAAGAACGTGATTATCTTTCAAAGTAAAGCTTCTACAGAGAAAAGGAACACTGTTCTCAATTTTAACCATACTTTGACATATCCAAAACAGATGCTTCTCATTTCAGAGTAACACATGTGCGTTCTAACAAAAGCATTTCATGAAATTCATACACTTTCAAAGAACGTGATTATCTTTTAAAGTAAAGCTTCTACAGAGAAAAGGAACACTGCTCTCACTTTTAAGCATACTTTGACATATCCCATAGAGACGCTTCTCATTTCAGAATAACACATGTGCGTTTCTCAGAAAAGAATTACATGAAATTCTTTTGCTTTCAAAGAACGTGATTATCTTTCAAAGCAAAGATTCTACAGAGAAAAGGAACACTGTTCTCACTTTTATCCATACTTTGACATATCCCAAACAGACGCTTCTCATTTCAGAGTAACACATGTGCGTTTATCAAAAAAGCATTTCATGAAATTCATACACTTCCAAAGAACGTGATTATCTTTCAAAGTAAAGCTTCTACAGAGAAAAAGAACACTGTTATCACTTTTAACCATACTTTGACATATCCCCAACAGACGCTTCTCATTTCATAGTAACACATGTGCGTTTCTCACAAAAGCATTTCATGAAATTCAGACACTTTCAAAGAACGTGATTATCTTTCAAAGCAAAGCTTCTACAGAGAAAAGAAACACTGTTCTCACTTTAAACCATACTTTGACATATCCCAAACAGACGCTTCTCATTTCAGAGTAACAGATGTGCGTTCTCACAAAAGCATATCATGAAATTCATACACTTTCAAAAAAGGTGATTATCTTTCAAAGTAAAGCTTCTACAGAGAAAAGGAACACTGCTCACACTTTTAAGCACACATTGACATATCCTATATAGACGCTTCTCATTTCAGAATAACACATGTGTGTTTCTCACAAAAGAATTACATGAAATTCTTTTGCTTTCAAAGAACGTGATTATCTTTCAAAGCAAAGCTTCTACAGAGAAAAGGAAAACTGTTCTCACTTTTAACCATACTTTGACATATCCCAAACAGACGCTTCTCATTTCAGAGTAGCACATGTGCGTTTCTCACAAAAGCATTTCATGAAATTCATACACTTTCTAAGAACGTGATTATCTTTCAAAGTAAAGCTTCTACAGAGAAAAGGAACACTGTTCTCACTTTTAACCATACTTTGACATATCCCAAACAGACGCTTCTCATTTCAGAGTAACACATGTGCGTTTCTCACAAAAGCATTTCATGAAATTCATACACTTCCAAAGAACGTGATTATCTTTCAGAGTAAAGCTTCTACAGAGAAAAGGAACACTGTTCTCACGTTTAACCATACTTTGACATATCCCAAACAGACGCTTCTCATTTCAGAGTAACACATGTGCGTTTCTCACAAAAGCATTTCATGAAATTCATACACTTTAAAAGAACGTGCTTATCTATGAAATTAAAGCTTCTACAGAGAAAAGGAACACTGTTCTCACTTTTAACCATACTTTTACATATCCCAAACATACGCCTCTCATTTCAGAGTAACACATGTGTGTTTCTCACAAAAGCATTTCATGAAATTCATACACTTTCAAAGAACGTGATTATCTTTCAAAGCAAAGCTTCTACAGAGAAAAGGAACACTGTTCTCACTTTTAACCATTCTTTGACATATCCCAAACAGACGCTTCTCATTTCAGAGTAACACATGTGCGTTTATCACAAAAGCATTTCATGAAATTCATACACTTTCAAAGAACGTGATTATCTTTTAAAGTAAAGCTTCTACAGAGAAAAGGAACACTGCTCTCACGTTTAAGCACACATTGACATATCCTATATAGACGCTTCTCATTTCAGAATAACACATGTGCGTTTCTCACAAAAGCATTACATGAAATTCTTTTGCTTTCAAAGAACGTGATTATCTTTCAAAGCAAAGCTTCTACAGAGAAAAGGAACACTGTTCTCACTTTTAACCATACTTTGACATATCCCAAAGAGACGCTTCTCATTTCAGAGTAACACATGTGCCTTTCTCACAAAACATTTCTTGAAATTCATACACTTTCAGAGAACGTGATTATCTTTCAAAGTAATGCTTCTAAAGAGAAAAGGAACACTGCTCGCACTTTTAAGCATACTTTGACATATCCCAAACAGACGCTTTTCATTTCAGAGTAACACATGTGCGTTTCTCACAAAAGCATTTCATGAAATTCATACACTTTCAAAGAACGTGATTATCTTTCAAAGCAAAGCTTCTACAGAGAAAAGGAACACTGTTCTCACTTTTAACCATTCTTTGACATATCCCAAACAGACGCTTCTCATTTCAGAGTAACACATGTGCGTTTATCACAAAAGCATTTCATGAAATTCATACACTTTCAAAGAACGTGATTATCTTTTAAAGTAAAGCTTCTACAGAGAAAAGGAACACTGCTCTCACGTTTAAGCACACATTGACATATCCTATATAGACGCTTCTCATTTCAGAATAACACATGTGCGTTTCTCACAAAAGCATTACATGAAATTCTTTTGCTTTCAAAGAACGTGATTATCTTTCAAAGCAAAGCTTCTACAGAGAAAAGGAAAACTGTTCTCACTTTTAACCATACTATGACA
Source organism: Microtus agrestis (assembly GCA_902806775.1). NCBI lineage: Eukaryota > Metazoa > Chordata > Mammalia > Rodentia > Cricetidae > Microtus > Microtus agrestis. The sequence goes on along the minus strand of CADCXT010006944.1, from coordinate 1,151 downwards.
TATCCCAAACAGACGCTTCTCATTTCAGAGTAGCACATGTGCGTTTCTCACAAAAGCATTTCATGAAATTCATACACTTTCAAAGAACGTGATTATCTTTCAAAGTAAAGCTTCTACAGAGAAAAGGAACACTGTTCTCACTTTTAACCATACTTTGACATATCAAAACAGACGCTTCTCATTTCAGAGTAACACATGTGCGTTTCTCACAAAAGCATTTCATGAAATTCATACACTTCCAAAGAACGTGATTATCTTTCAGAGTAAAGCTTCTACAGAGAAAAGGAACACTGCTCTCACTTTTAACCCTACTTTGACATATCCCAAACAGACGCTTCTCATTTCAGAGTAACACATGTGTGTTTCTCACAAAAGCATTTCATGAAATTCATACACTTCAAAGAACGTGATTATCTTTCAAAGTAAAGCTTCTACAGAGAAAAGGAACACTTTTGTCAATTTTAACCATACTTTGACATATCCCAAATAGACGCTTCTCATTTCAGAACAAAACATGTGCTTTTCTCACAAAAGCATTTCATGAAATTCATACACTTTCAAAGAACGTGATTTTCTTTCAAAGCAAAGCTTCTACAGAGAAAAGGAACACTGTTCTCAATTTTAACCATACTTTGACATATCCCAAACAGACGCTTCTCATTTCAGAGTAACACATGTGCGTTCTCACAAAAGCATTTCATGAAATTCATACACTTTCAAAGAACGTGATTATCTTTCAAAGTAAAGCTTCTACAGAGAAAAGGAACACTGCTCTCACTTTTAAGCATACGTTGACATATCCCATATAGACGCTTCTCATTTCAGAATAACACATGTGCGTTTCTCACAAAAGCATTACATGAAATTCTTTTGCTTTCAAAGAACGTGATTATCTTTCAATGCAAAGCTTCTACAGAGAAAATGAACACTGTTCTCACTTTTAACCATACTTTGACATATCCCAAACAGACGCTTCTCATTTCAGAGTAACACATGTGCGTTTATCACAAAAGCATTTCATGAAATTCATACACTTCCAAAGAACGTGATTATCTTTCAAAGTAAAGCTTCTACAGAGAAAAGGAACACTGTTATCACTTTTAACCATAATTTGACATATCCAAAACAGACGCTTCTCATTTCATAGTAAC